>CANNZV010002680.1:0-88291 GCA_947561585.1 Caprella mutica | reverse complement strand
AGAAGATTTCATCCAATGGCGATATAACTTCACATGTACATTACTTAGGGTTCAAAATTGCATATCAGCAACACTTAAATTAAACAAGTTAATACTAGGAGCTATAACGCGAATATTACACCCTACCGAATAGCTAATTACGTAAAATCAAAGAAATGTACTACTACACATTTATTGGCAAAATTTGGGCGCTTTTTGGCGGTAGAAGTTATTACTCTATAGAAAAATCCTTTGGATATACTTTTTTTTCTCATACAGTGACACACTTTGGTAATAAAAAAAATGGAAATTCGATCCACCCTGCTAACCAAACCATACCATTTTCTCTAATTGTCTCCATCTTCTCTAAATAATTTGAGCAGCTCGTTAGACACACTAATTCGAATCCATTATGAATTCGATATGCAAATTAATTTACTTTATTAAATTCCTCACTCTCTTCATAGCCTGTTCTTCTGGTAATTAATTATACGACGCACGGTAAATAAGAGTGGACCAATGTTAATTCCTCAGCCAGTTAATTAAATAGGGGAGGTATGGTAATTGCCTCATGATTTGTGATAGGCTCGTAAAAAATTAATTTCTAGATTGATATTTGATAGGAAATATAAGGGCTAATGTGTTTTATTTTAGTTATTGTTAAACGGATTGAAGAGTTAGGTTCAATATAACTTAATGATTTCAAAATATTTTGTATGTATGCATTATTATCATAGCAAAATTGAGGAAGGATATGTTTTTATCAGCATTTTATTATTTATTTGAAATCTTTTCATAAACTAATGGTAATGAAGTTTTTCGCTTAATTCAAAATTTATTCAACCAAATTGTCTGAGATTTTGCAGGACGATTAGTCAGGAACCAGTCAAGGTCTTTTAAAACTCAAAAGTATTAAATGTGCTCTACGAGTGTCTTTTTTAGTTCATTCATAATATTGTTTTATGCTATACTTATACAAAAAAAGGTGTGCGGACAGAGTATCGAAAGACAAAGTATCGAGAGACAAAAAGTATCGAAAGACAAAGCATCGTAAGACAGAGTATCGAAAAACAGAGTATCGAAAGAAACAGTATTGAGAGACAGAGTATCGAAATACAAAGTATCGAAAGACAATGTAAGGATATAATAAAGAAAGACAAAAATAGAAGGTCATTTAGCATAGAAAGAAAAAAGTCTAAAAATGTTGGGGCCATGCCTCCTTAGACTGGTTCAATAAAGACAAAATGAGTCCACCTGCAATTAAGCCTGAAACAATTGGGCCCCAAGACAATATTTTTGGGCCCATAATAATTGAACACATAAAAAACTGTTACAACATTCTTCACTATTTTGTGCAATCTTGACTTTCAGAATTTGTACGTTTAAATTTATTTCAAACGTAATCTTACTCTTTAATCTTGTTCTAAATTAAAAATAGTAGGGTGACAATATTGAGTTTTGTTGTGCATCGCTCGATCTGTACCACCCTTCAATTACGTTAGTAGTACGAGGCAGATCTTCCATGACACAATTGACCATTTTATTAATTTGATCAATTGTGGCCCTGGGCCCAAATTTCTTGGGGATCAATTGTTCTAGGCTCAATTGTATTGGGGCCCAATTGCCACGGGCCCAAATGTCTTCGGCTCAATTTTTTGCGCGTCTAATTGTCGCGAACCCTGCAATTTGCTTGGGCCCAACTGTCGGTCAATGAACAAAAATTCATACTTCAAGTTATGTATAACTATTGTAATGTATGTTATTTTTAAAGAAAGATTTCTCCATTTGAAAATTACGGTGATTATTAAGTAGCATCTTCTATCTCCCCACCAAACTTTTCTCTCTCAATCTTCTATTCTCAAAATAACTTTCTCTCTTAATCTTCTATGGCCTCAAAATAACTTTCTCTCTTAATCTTCTATGGCCCTACCATAACTTTTTCTGTGTCAATTGAAGTGAACTACTCTTATAAATAACAGTTTCTCAGTATCATTATTGAAGCTTTTCAAGCTAATCAAGCTAATTATTGCGATTATAGAAACCTCTTTCAATCATTTCAGACGTCAAAAACGACACGAATGATATTTGATTCTAAGTTTACTTTGCGTTATTTTACTCCAAATACCCGACTTCATTTAAAGATATCTAAAGGTGACAACTGAGTGATGCGTGATAAGTAGCCTCTCACTCATTGTTAGTGAGAAATGTAAAGGTAAATAGGGTAAGGGGTAAATCTTATAGTGAGAGCTTTATCTTAGTGATACATGGAAAAGGATTCACCTTCCACTCACATCATTTACTCTCCCTTAATTACAGTTATTCAAACCCCATTAAACCATGAATAAGAAAATTGTGACTTCTTTACGTTATCAATGCTATTCAGAATATTATAAGACAGCTAGCATAAAAACTCAAATTTTACACTTTTCAGGAATAATATAATGTCCAAAAAAATAATTCGTTATTGATATATTGATTCCCTATTTTTGGGTAATTGTTGACATTCATGACAAATCTCAAATAAAACAATCGTTGTTTCACGAATACCTAAATTTTCAAAACTGCATAATTTTCATGATACTGACATAAATTTTTAAAATGACTCCTACCTAGAAATCCTACATTCCTAGGAGATGGTTATTAGTTGAAACAGACCTTAATACCTATTATAATGTTATCAAATGTTCAATAATTTTCTACGAATAAATCTCAGTATGAAGCTAAAGTACTTTTGAATATTTAGGTAGGAGTTCTTTTTTATTCATTTCCCGCCGTTTTTTTTTTTTTCATTATGATTGATAAATATGTTTTTTAATGAAAATTCTTGAAAATTATGTAGTTTTAACCATTTATATTTTCGTGTAACAAGATTTGTTTTATGCGATATTCCCTGTGGATGTAAAAATTACCCTTGAATCAGAATATCAATTCGAAGCATTTTTCAACAATTTGATATTCATAAAATGTTTTATTTTGGGTTTTTATTCAAGGTCTCAAATCTCTTCTAATCTTAAATGAAAAGCGCTGTATAGTGTATACTCCACAGTATATATATACAAGTTCTGAACATGAAAGATGTAACAAACGTACTGTGACAAAATCGTAATAATTGACTGCTTTGAGTTTTTGAATGGAATACAAATTGAGAAAAGGCTTAAATAGAAGGAAAAGAATTATCTCATTATTTTAGTCTTAATAAATCATTCAAAGTGATGATCAACACTCAAAATCTCATTCTGTATATTGTATATAAGATAAGCTTCAGAAATCTGAATTCTTTATTCATAGAAACTACGAATATTAAAGATGTTAAATCGTATATTTATACATTGACGATTAGCACAATACGCTGACAATTTTAAACCCTTTTAACCAGGTAATGCCGAGCATGTGTTAATACCTACATTTTATTTATTGTGAAATCAAATAATAACATATCTGTGAAGGGAAGCAGGGGGGAAGCATATCCCCCCTCCCTCCTTTCTGAAACTCCCCCCCCCCCCTCTGCCGGGTCATTATCGACTAATGACGAGGAGCATATGCACTCTTCCTTTACTACTAACAAATATTTATCTCAATTCACAGCCACTTGCTGCAAGATATACACAATAAAAACTATAAAGATCTAAGGTAAGTTCTGAGTTATTGGACGGTTACACGATGACCAAAAATATGGAACTGTCCCATAACTCAGAACTTACTTTACTTTCAACTAAAAAACAGTTACTATTTTCTAAATATGTTATGTACAAATGTATGTTTTTCGTCATAAAACCATTGAAATTTGGTTGGTTAGCAACATACATAGATCAAAATGAAATGGGTTCTGCTGCCGTTCAAGTGTGGTATAAATTTGACTTCAGTAACTTGTATTGCTCTATGTGTTAACAGGTTACAAATTCATACCTCTAATTAGTAAAGATTTTATGTATCATAGCTAGGTGGTTGGTTATTGGGATATAATTATCTATGCTATACTGTACTTATTATCTAATAACTCTTACGAGATTATACTGTTGCCTGCTATTCTCATTCAATTAGTAATACTGAATTGCCTAATTATTTGAAGTCATAATCATTTGATTATACCTTCTATGTGTTCTTAATGCGAAATTATTACATTATTCCTATTATTAATTAAAATTCTAAAAAATACGAATTTCATCCACAAAATTGTAGCCTAT
This sequence comes from Caprella mutica, assembly GCA_947561585.1. NCBI lineage: Eukaryota > Metazoa > Arthropoda > Malacostraca > Amphipoda > Caprellidae > Caprella > Caprella mutica. The sequence goes on along the minus strand of CANNZV010002680.1, from coordinate 84,128 downwards.
TCATTAATTTTATTAATTGAAAAGCATAAAACAAAATGTTTTTTTAAATTCATCTCCTTACTTTTACAAGGAATTTTATTTTTGAAGCTTCGTGCAAAGTTCATGAATTCTCACGGGACTTGTTTAATAATTCTTTAGAAACTTCATTTAAAGTTCATTCAAGATTGTTAGAAGAACTCACTCTTTTAATTCAGAAATTTGAATATTTCGACTGATTACTAGCTGTACTTAAAAAATTGTTGTTTATTTCAACCCAGAGAATCTTGAAATTTGATATAATTTGAAGATAAAATTATGATTGAATTGTTTTGATCAAATTATTATTATAATGTAGGCTATCATTTCTTTTCAATTTTAGTCACTCTAGGTTAACCGTCTCAGACCGCATGGTAGACATTTGTACAACTTGTGATCTTATTGTGAAATAGACTAAAAGAAAAAATTATTAATGAAGCTACGGCTCTGAAACTCACAAGTCTTATATAAAATTGAATTCTCTATCATTTTTGTTCGTTGTATTTTTTTGATTAGAACCATAGAAAACGAGTTATTCGAACTTAAAAAAAAAATCAAAAGCATACTCCTTTCACAATAAGCTACAGCATTGGGGGTTTTTGCATTCGATTCTCCAAGAGATTTTCTATAAAACTATCTTCTTTGAATTTCAATTTTCGAATTGGTATTCGAAAAAAAAAGTGAAAACATAAATAAATGGAATTTATTTTTTGGAAATTAAAAATTTTGAAAACCAATTCGAAAATATAAATTCAGAGAAAATCAATTTATAGAGAATTTCCTGGATAATCGAGTGTAAAAAAAAGAGAAGTATTTCTCCGAAAACCAATCTTTGTAGCTTTTTTGAAGTACTAGAAAATACCGTTCAAAGTTTGATAATCTGATTAGTAGCATCCTACTCGTGTGAGGTGTAGCGGGTAATTGGGACATATTCCTTTACCCACATATGTGTGTGCTATTAGAAGCACGTTAGATACCAGATAAAGCGAGAAAATTAATTATTACGAATTATAATTGGCCTAAAAATCGTTTTTAGAGTGCATATTTAGTACTTAACCCCCGCGTCACCCCCTTCCCTTTCTCCCTCTCCCACGGGGGTTAGAGTTACACTAGAGCTCTGATATTTCAATCAAACAATAAGAAGTTTATTAGACAAATATTTACGCGATAAAAAAAAAAGATAAAATTATGCGATTTTCTCATGTCGCATGATGGGCTTGCCAGAATTTATTAGGAAGGAAAGTGTTCTTCATGTTTTCATTTTCACTCGCAATATCAGTCTTTTACCTTCCGCTTATCACATCCCAAAAGCCTGTATTTAGCTCCTTTTGCTCACCACTTCCAATAATTACTCTGAGACAATATAATGACATCATAAAACGTAGGGATGAACCATTCCCAAACTACAATGGCGTTAAAGTGTCAACTCATTTAGCAATCACGTGTCAACTCATTTGACAATTACGTGTCAACTCATTTGGCAACTGGAACTGGCACTGTAGAGTGCATACCTTCACCAGTCATTAATTTGACCATTTACGAAGACCAATATAGGTTTTGTCGTTATTCAAAGTGTGCAACTGTTCATATACTTTTTTAGATAAGCCCAATATTTATTACAAGTCTAAAGAAATATTTTCTCTTCACGATATTGTTTTGACAGAGATACAATCGGCAAATAAATGAAATCATTCAATAACCCGCCATCCCCTTAAAGATTGCAATCACTGCAATAAAATCCCATCATCAAATGCAGAATAAAACCCATCACCAAATACAGAATAGAACCCATCACCAAATGCAAAGTAGAACCCATCACCAAATGCAGAATAGAACCCATCACCAAATGCAAAGTAGAACCCATCACCAAATGCAGAATAGAACTCATCACCAAAAACACAATATAACCCATCACCAAATGCAGAATATAACCCATCACCAAATACAGAATAGAACCCATCACCAAATGCAAAGTAGAACCCATCACCAAATGCAGAATAGTACCCATCACCAAATGCAAAGTAGAACCCATCACCAAATGCAGAATAGAACTCATCACCAAAAACACAATATAACCCATCACCAAATGCAGAATATAACCCATCACCAAATGCAGAATAGAACCCATCACCAAATGCAAAGTAGAACCCATCACCAAATGCAGAATAGAACTCATCACCAAAAACACAATATAACCCATCACCAAATGCAGAATATAACCCATCACCAAATACAGAATAGAACCCATCACCAAATGCAAAGTAGAACCCATCACCAAATGCAGAATAGAACTCATCACCAAAAACACAATATAACCCATCACCAAATGCAGAATATAACCCATCACCAAATGCAGAATAGAACCCATCACCAAATACAGAATAGAACCCATCACCAAATGCAGGAATTATAAATTCTACGTCATATTTATGGCAGAGAATTGCAACCATTGTCTGCCTATAATTTTATTTAGTTAGTAGCGAATATTTGCCCATCAACTCGTCGCAATTCACCAAAGATGTTAAGTCACACTTTTTAACCTCATAAATAGACTTAAAAGGTGTGTTTCATTGTTCAGATTCAGATCAAAAATAATGACAGTTGCTAGTAATGAAGAACATGTGAATTGAAGTGACATCAAAACAGGTAGAATTGTTGATTGGAAACAACATTTTCTAGTATCCCATTATTGTCTAAATATTGAAATTGTTGTAACAATATTGTAGCAATGTTGTAACAATACTGTAGCTCTGTTGCAACAATGTTGTACCAATATTGTAGCAATGCTGTAACAATATTGTAGCAACATTATAACAATATTGTAACAATGCTGTAACAATATTGTAGCAATGTTGTAACAATATTGCAGCAATGTTGTAGCAATAATTTAGCAATGATGTAACAATATTTTATCTATGATGTAACAATATTTTATCTATGATGTAACAATATTGCTGCAATGTTGTAACAATATTGTAGCAATGTTTTAACAATATTGTAGTAGTGTTGTAACAATATTGTAGAATGTTTTAACAATATTGTAGTAATGTTGTAACAATATTGTAGCAATGTTGTAACAATATTGTAGCAATGTTTTAACAATATTGTGGCAATGTTTTAACAATATTGTAGCAATGTTTTAACAATATTGTAGTAATGTTGTAACAATATTGTAGAATGTTTTAACAATATTGTAGTAATGTTGTAACAATATTGTAGCAATGTTGTAACAATATTGTAGCAATGTTTTAACAATATTGTAGTAATGTTGTAAAAATATTGTAGCAATGTTGTAACAATATTGTAGCAATGTTTTAACAATATTGTAGTAATGTTGTAACAATATTGTAGAATGTTTTAACAATATTGTAGCAATGTTGTAACAATATTGTAGCAATGTTTTAACAATATTGTAGTAATGTTGTAACAATATTGTAGCAATGTTGTAACAATATTGTAGCAATGTTTTAACAATATTGTACCAATGTTTTAACAATATTGTAGCAATGTTTTAACAATATTGTAGCAAAGTTGTAACAATAATGTAGCAATGATTTAACAATATTGCTGCAATGCTGTAACAATATTGTAGCAATGTTGCACCAAGAAAAATACTAGCTGGGAATGCACAGAATTATTTTTAAAGATATAACGAATTTTGACACGGAATTGAAATGGAATGTGAATTGTAATGTGAACAATTTTTAATTACATTTTAAAACACATCCACTTCTGAGGAGAATAATTATTAATCCAGAGTGATTAAATTTAGTAGACATTCTTATTATCACTTTCTGTGGGATATTTCGTACTATGTGGGATTTCTCCTGGGATTTTTGGTCAGTTATGCGTCAGCCCTCAGCGAGTGAGGTGATGCAGTAAATCACTCAGCAATCCAGTGAACAGAAAGGACTTAAATTGTAAGTTATTTCTCGTTCCATGTGCATGTTTTTGTGAGATAGATTTAAATAGGGTTGTACTGAAACTATTGGTCATTTTTTAGGTTATAATTTGAAATCAATTTACAACGTTTGCTATTGCTGTAGTTTTTATTGTTTTAAAAAATATATATATGATGAAGATCATTATAACTAATTAATTTTGAGTAAAACATTTTTCCTTAAGTTTAACAACAGCAGACGACAATAAACTGCAAACGAAACATGTTCAGACGGTAGCAGATCAACTGGAAAAACAATAACTGAACTAATTATAACAGACGTATTGTGATAATAGTGATTAAATAGGTGGTAAGAATTACGATTCTGGTTGAATTGTTATAAGTAGGAAATTATAAAGTTTTAAAAAGGTATGATTAAAATTAGGGCGGCACCAATATTATAATTATTGACAATACCGATACGAATTCAGAATTAACAAATTCCAAATTAGAGGATTTCTGTGTTCCTACAGTCTGACATAGTAGTATCATAATATATATTGCTATAAATACTATCCATTAATTATTGTACTTTTTTCTTTCAGAGTCCCCTGGCATTGTCATCTCGGCTCAGCTATTGTTCTTGCCCCCCCCCCCCCCCCCAAAAAAAAAAAAAAAAATTACTAGCTGTTCCTGATGCTGCGAGGTGTCTTTGCCGTCGTCTTCTTCTTCAGTCCGCAAAACTATGCTAAATATGATTAATCCCAGTCAAAATCTTTAGGTAGCTTCCTCTCAAAGGTGATTTGTTGAATTTCTGACTACATGTTCAACTCATTGCTGCTTTACAATCATAAACCTCCAAAGTTACTCTAAGATACAAATGAAACTTAATGGTATTCGTGTTGAAGGTATTTGAATTGACAAGATTATCACCTTTTAGTAACTAATTAGTAACTAGTTGAAATGTTAAGTTTTTTTCCTGAAAATGAAATTCGAATGAAGCGATTATGCTGAATTATTGGACAGTTACACATTTTCGATATTTTCAGGTAGCAATGTTTAGATATCAAAATGCTTATTTGCGAAGTACTTATTAACTACATAAAATAAATTAGACAAAATATCGGCTAAGTAATAAATTTGGGTAAATTCTATGGACCCATGAGAAAATTCGCGTGAAAAATATAACAAAGTATTTATTCAAGGGAGGGCTCAATTTAGGGTATTATATTTTGGGGAAACCAATTTGGAAACGATCATTTTGTAGTAATATTTTTAGAAAACTATGCAAAAGCAGTAATATTTTTTGGAAAAGACAGATTAGGGCAAAAACCATTAGGAAACACATAATTACGATTATCATAAAATGGTAGAAAATTATTAAAGTTAAAACACTTTGAGGTAAATTATTATGAAACAAATTATTTAGGAAATATACAATTTAGAAAATACTTACTAGGAGTAATTTTTTTCGAAAAATTAAAATAGACTAATATTATTAGAGATAAAATATTTTGATTACAGCGAAAATGAGGTAAAACTAACTAGGAAACGTCCATTTAGCCGTAAACTACTTTGGAAACTACTTCTTTGGGAACGTCCAGAATGGTAGAATGCATTTTGGTAGAGTGTATTTTGGTGTAAAATACTAGATGGCTATTGGCTTGACGTCATTGATTACGCAATCAAAGAATAGAACCAATCACAGAGTATGATTTTCTAGTATCATTTAAACAGAGTTTTTTGATATTTTTATTATACTACAAACTAAATAATGAATATACATAAATTTTTTTCTAACTTAATTATAATTTTCATAAGTTGTATAAGCTTTAAAGACAATTAAAGCAAAGATGTTGGTTGATTGACCACGCCCACTCAGACCCAGTGGGCAGTGAACAATAAAGTATAAACATTTAGTAGTTACCTTAACTTGATGGTAGGTGCAATTACGTGTCGTTCAATTCTTTGATAGAGCTCGCAAGTTTCATCCAGCTTGCTTGTTATATTTTTAATTTTGCAACCTTTAATTTCTTTTGTAGTGTCTAGTTAATTAAAATCATCAGGAAATAATTCGTAACTACTAAAGAACACTGAGTAGGTAGCTATATGGTGTGTTCATTGATCGTTAATCAATAATAGGTTGATATAGCTACGGACGGTGGTAAGCTAGCTACGGTGCTACCTACCTAGGTTCATAACGTTAAATTTAATTATCAATAATAAATTTGATTAGGTAGTAACTAGCGTGAAGTTAGTTGTGAACTAGGTACCTACTGCCTAATTAAATTTGTCATCAATTATAATAAGGGTAGGCAAGTTCCGAATTATCGCTCGGTTTTCGTTTCACATCTTCGAACTTCGAAGGTAGGCGATACGTATCTAAAAGCTGAGCGGCGCACACCAGAACGGCGCACCACTGTACATTCTATTAGATAGGTACCTAATTCTAATTGTCGTATCAAATTCATGTCTGACACCTGACGGTACCTGAAGGCTGAATCCAATGTTTATACTACACAGTTTAATTATTCGATTGAGATGTTTAATTTGGAATAGAAAATAAAATTCATCATAGAAAACTGTATTTGTAATTTTATGGGGTAACTATTGTAAACTTCCAGTCTGAGGTGTAAATAAAAACTTATCAGTTAGCCGTTAGGTAGATGTATCGGGGGGCGTGCCGCCCCCCGAACCCCCCTGCCAGGTCATTAAACAATCATGAAGTGTGCAGAACAACAAACTACCGGATACAACACACTACATAACAGTTTTTCACATTGAGGTCATTAATAGAAAGTACAGTGGTGCGCCGTATTGTAGTGCGCCGTAATGTGGTGCGCCGCTCAGCTTTTAGATACTTATGAGGTAGGCGGTAGTCGGTAGCCGCCAGTCAGCAGAATTCGTCTCTTCTCCCGCAGAGATTTTAATTTGAGAGACAGTTACTCTCTGACTCTCAGTAGCAGATTCAGAATCTCCTGCATCTAAATTAATGGTAACATAGGAATTAATTCAAAATCTCCCGCAGCTAAATTAATGGTAACATAGGAATTAATTCAAGATCTCCCGCAGAGATCTCAAATTTCTAAAATTCTATCTAAAACTCCCTCAGAGAGTCTTAGAAAAATGTTCCATATTCTGCAGACTGGCCGGTAGGTAGTTCACTAGTCTGCAGAATATGGGGCATTTTTAACATTTTCTGTGCAAACAATCTTTAATTTCCTCCTGTATTTACATATATTTTACTGAGAACAGAAGCCAAAATAGAGGATTTCTTGGAGAACGCCATGTTTCAGATGCTGGAAAATTGTAAGCCAATTTCTGAGCCAAGCCAATTTGGCTCAATTACTGAAGATTTCAAGCCAAAATTACCATGGGAACATAGGAATTAATTCAAAATTTAAAGCCAATTAGACATATCTGAGTTTTGACCTTTTGAAATCTAAGCCAATTAATTGGCTTTAACTGACATACTCTGTAACATGGGAGAACAGTTTACCAGTTAGTTCCTGCAGGCACTAAATAATTAGTATTTTCTTTTAATTGGTACTTACCTATTAGTGATGCCTAGGTTTCCTAGCTACCAATTTGAATAAAGATTAAATAGGGTCATGCAGGTAAATTGCGGCCCACTAACAACAAAACATCATAGCTTCAAAACACATGCAAAGCCTAAATTAATAAGTTATAGCATGCACTGTGCTTCTTTTGATAGCTATGCAACATTTTAATGTAATTTCGATTCAGAATATTTTAGAGACTCTCTTGAAAGGACCGCAATTAAAAATTAAAGGGCCGAAATTTACCTGTGTGACCCTAATCAGTATTAGGGTCACGCAGCCTGCAGGTAAATTGCGGCCCTTTAATTTTTAATTGTGGCCATCTCTAGTCTTGACGCTCATTAAAAACATAGTAATATGTGACATTTTCATGTAACTTTGGTTCAAAAAGTTTTAGACTCTCTTGAGAATCAAGAGAGTCTAAAACATTTTGAACCAAAGTTACATGAAAATGTCACATATTACTTTGTTTTTAATGAGTATTTTGAAGCTATGACATTTTTTGTTGTTAAAGGCTGCAGTTAGTTCGTGGGCCGCAATCTACCTGCCTGACTCTAGGTTCCATATATAGTTTTTTTAATAGGAATGAAGATGTGAAACCGTCCGTCGACCAGTCTGCAGAATATGGAACATTTTTCCAAGACTCTGCGGGAGTTTTTGATTGAATTTTTAGAAATTGGAGATCTCTGTGGGAGATCTTGAATTAATTCCTATGTTACCATTAATTTAGCTGCGAGAGATTTTGAATTAATTCCTATGTTACCATTAATTTAGCTGCGGGAGATTCTGAATCTGCTACTGAGAGTCAGAGAGTAACTGTCTCTCAAATTAAAATCTCTGTGGGAGAAGAGACACATTCTGCAGACTGGCCGGGCGTCCGATAATTCTGAACTTACCCTACTAATTTGATTTAGCCTTTATAAGGTAGATACCTAACTTATATTTATATTTCAGAGTCTGGGAAGTTATAAGCCAATTTTGAGCCAATGTCTCAAAAATTCTAAGCCAGTCAAATTTTGGCTCATTTTTTGAATATTTCAAGCCAAAATTAACATAGGAATTTATTCAAAATTGAAGCCTAATTAGATATATCTGGCTCCTGAGTAGGTAGGTATTGAACTTTTGAAATTTAAGCCAATTAACCTTAGAACCTATAGGCCACTGTTGAAAAAATGGTGATTTCTGATGGGTTAAATCATTTAATCACTCTCTGTTGGAGTTTACTAAACCTAAAAGGACAATAATAAATTAATGGGAAGTTGGGAACTGTTTAATTAGCAGCATTTAGACACAAAAGTTCATCTGTTAGCTTAAGGTATTTTTTTGGTAGCATCCAAACTTACCATGTTAATACTGGCTTGAAATTTCCAAAAATGAGTCAAAATTTGATTGGCCCATATTTCAAAGTGTAGATAAAGTTGCCAGTATATTGGTGACTTTGGAGAGTGAGAGGTCAAATAAGTTGAAATCCAATGCTGTAAATAACTCATAAAATACTAATAGGCTCAAGAGATTATAGATAAGCTTAAAAATGTAAAATCTTCACACTAGCCTTGAAGCACTAGTAAAACGAAGCTACTGTAAGTAATTTAGTCTTCACACTAGGAAGTCATATAGCTTCTTTGAAGTATCTTAAAGGTGCCAGGCCTATCGGTGACCTTAATCGTTTTCTCACAAACCTGGCGACTTTCCTGGGGCAGGAAAGTTGCCAGTTTAGTGAGAGAATGATTCAGGTCACCACCTTTAAGATACTCTATCACATTTCATGCAATGTGACCTGCCAGTGGGTCACATATTTTTTTTTTAAATAGAAGATCTAAACTTTTTCTCAAACTAAAATCTCTTTCAAAGGTGTATATTTATATCCTAAAGAACGATATAAGTATGTACAAATTTGCCACTTTTGTGGAGTGATATTATACTGATACAAGTGGAAAAACTTGTAAATAGCAAGTTAATTGCTCATAAAATAGTCTGAAGAGCTAAATAAGCATCAGACATGAAGAATAAGTGTTAAAATCTTCACTGAGAAGTGAAATTTCTACTTTAAAGTATCTTAAAATGTGGCGACCTCAATCCAATTTTTCACTAATCTGGCAACTTTCCTGTCTCACTTTGAAACATGGATTTTTAAAAGTAGACTTTTCCATGTTTTATGTACAATTGTACATAAAACATGGAAAAGTCTACTAATAAAAATTTCTATTTTTTTGTCATAAATAAACTGAAATTATGACAGTTAAAGCTGTTACAGGGAATGTGTTACAGAACAAAATTTGACTTCCTAGTGAAGATTTTACACTTGAAAACATTCTTTGGCTTCATGTGTATCTCTTGAGCCTATTAGTGTTTTAAGTTATTTACATGGTTTTTCAATTTATTTGGCCTCTCACTCTTCAAAATTGCAAATATACTGGCAACTTTATCCCCACTTTGAAATATGGGGCATCCTGGCGTGGCTCAGAACTTTTGGGAAAGTTTGTTCAAAAATTGGCTTGCAGTTTGCCATCCTCTGAAACCTGGTACCTAACTAGTTAAATAATGTTCATAACCCCTCATATCCTCCTGCCAGGTCATTAAACAATGATGAAGTGTGCAGTACAACAAACTACGTACCACTCTTTTATGTTGAGACCATTAATTGAAAGTTCTTTAGTGCGTCGTGTTGTAATACTCGCTAATGTGGTGCGCCGCTCAGCTTTTAGAATCTGTTGAAGTTGTCTGGAGAAATATCATAGTATGACTTAGTAATTTAAAGCAGTTTTTTCAATAATACCACTTCTTTTTGAGATATAGTGCAATAGAGTTTTTGTTAGGTATAACATCATAGGGTTAAAATTAATTACGCTAGCTGTGTCTTTAAATTTTCTGCCCTTTTTACTTTTTTCACATGAAACTGTTTAACCTAGTTAGCTGTATCTGCTAATTGTTGTACTACTACTACCTACACACATCCTAATTGTTTAATGATCTGGCAAGGGGTTTCTAGAGGCAGCACACACCCCTATTTACTATATTTGAGGTTATATAATATGAGGTAAACTGTAAATGTACCTAGCTACTATCTTCCAAGATCCACCAAAGTAACCTAACCTGCCGGAAACTTAATTGCTCTATGTCTCTTGAAATAAAGCTTTTCCATGATGAATGGTATTCTTGAAAAACATATTTTAGACTAGCTCATCTTTCTTATCCATATAAAGAGTCAAAATATCAGAAATTGGGGTTGGACTACTTGGCTTAATGTACAAATTTACCTATGACTAACTCTGGAAAGTCTTCAGAAGTTCGGTGATGTTAGGTTTTCAATTATGATAGCAAGAGATATGAAGGTGAAGTTAAATTATGTGAGGGATGATGAAAATGAATTGTTCAAAATGATGTTTGATGCTAAAGTGGAGAGAGAAATATGTGAATGAAAATGTTAGTTGTGTTGCATTTGACTTAAAGAGTGGTAGAGAGTTTGGACATTCCCCGTTATACATATTTTGTAATATTTTATCAGTAATAAACTGCAAATGAACCTCCCCAGACCCCTCTAACTTAACCAACGGCCGGCCGACCCGAAAATTAAATCTGCTATATCTCAAAAAAATGTAGTGTAATCATAATGTTATTTTGCTCTTTTATAGGGAGGATCTTTTCTGAAATTGACCAACCATGATACAAAGTTCAGAGTAGTTAGATAAGTTATTTATAAATAACCATTTTATTTATTTTCCAAGCATTTATAAGCCTGTCTCAACCATGTCATTGTTAAGAATTAAGATCAGTTTTTGAAACAACTGAAGAAGAAGATATGATATATGGAATAAATTTTCTTTATAAAACAAATACAAATAGCTAATTAATAAATTACCTTATAAGAAAGATTAAGTAATAATTTGTAATTAATAATATGACATATATCTATGTAATGAATTACCATTACATATGATATATGAAATAAATTACTTTATATTTAAATTACTCTAAATATCATTGGCATCATATATAAAGATTTTTTATTTTTTTCTTATATTTTGAAGTTGTTGGTCGATTTCAGAAAAGATCCCATATGGAAGCTAAAAATAAAGTTCCCATTTATGATTGAACAAATGTGGAGAGAAGTTGAGAACAGGATTATTTGAATACAATTTCATAAGATGTAACTATTTAATATGTTGATTTATGCAATACAATTACTTTTTCAATACTTTGTAACTATACATATTTATGACAACAATCTGATCAGAACTTCCAAAATAGGTTATTTAAATGGGTATATATTATTAAAGTTACTCACAGGAACTAATTTTGGATACATACAATCTGTAAATTTATGAAGATTAAATTAATTAATTTATGAGTGTGCTTGCATTTATTTTCCCATCAAGTTTGATTTGTAATTATTATAGATCTTAGTTTAGTGAAGAATCTATTAGTTCCTGCCTATATTGATAGCTACATCATCAAGCTAACTTTTTAGTTATACTAATTCTGATTGAAATAATATAATTTCATAATTTTTTGTTAGTACTATTGTTTAATAAAAATTATTACAAAACATACTGCATATAGCATATGGAGAGGCATTGAACTCTTTCCTTGCTCTGCAGATTTCATTTTAAAAGATTGTCTGTTCTAAATTAACTAGCTATAGCTACCCTATATCTATATTATATATTTATATTTCTTTTCACATTTCAGTACAAAAAAATCTGCGAATGTTATGAATGAGGCAAGTGGAATGTTAATTTTAGTTTCAGATAAGCCAAAAACTGTTCTAGTTTCTTTGTGAAGGCAGTGATGCTTTCTGGATGTAAAAAAACTATATTTTTAATTTTTCATGCTTCAGAACATCCACTGTCTCAGCCCATGCCCGAGTCCAGTGAAGTTGTTTCGTACCACAAGGTGAGCTCAATTTATAATTCAATGTGTTCTAAATTTTAGTGGATATTTAGTCATATTTCAGCATAAATTGATATTAAATTATCTATTATCTAGCAAATATTTATATGAATCCCTATTCTAACTACCTATAATTTCTTTTAGATTGAGCAATTGCCTGGTTTGAAAGATGGCATTGTTTTTGTTGTTGTTGTTTAACCTCCCCAACATCCTCGCCGGGGCGGCCAGGGGCGCCCCGGGTTTCAGCCACCCGAGGCACTGTGTGGGACTAAGGAAAACCCTCTTCACTCAGGAAGTTAATAAATGCCTGAGGATGGGTCCAAAGGTGCTCCAGTGAGTGAATGTTGTGTGTAGTCCTGTGTTGGTGTAGTGACGGACATAGTGTGAGAATGTGAGAGATCGTGCCCTGATCGGCTTCACAGAAGTCGCACCGATCTCTCAATCCTGTGCGTGTAGTAAGGAAGGGAAGGATGGTGGCCACATCTCAGACGTGATAGGGTAACTCTATCACGGCGAGACATGGCCGACTCACTATCGTCGATGGCTGGAGGCCTAGACCCAAGGAGTTTGTTAGGAAGTGAGGAGGCTAGAGCTCTTTGTGTGAAAGTGGTGTGTATGTGTTTGTGAAGAGAAGTGTGGGAGGGAGAGGTGTGTAGTGTGCGTGGTGTCCTCCTCTCAGTTCACATGTAGTGTAGGGGATGTGAGGGGTCTAGTGTATAGAAGTGTAAAAATGTGTGCCATATTTGCTGTGGAAGGTAAATATACAGTTGAACTCACTTTTATTAGTTATACAATTGAGGGTTTTACAATGATCAAGTTGTTAGGGGCTTTAACAATTGCTTAAGAATAATTAAACGATCAGAAATATCTGCTATTGTTATACTATATTTGCAAATTGATGGTGATGGTCTTAGATTATTGATATTTTACAATATTATGTAAATATACCTGATTTGACACTAATACAAGAATACTATATGTTTCAGGTGTTTTCATTGAGAGAGCTTGAGAAGAAATGGAAAATTCAGTTTCTCCTCCTTCATCTGGCAGAACCTACCTTCAACTCTTTCTCTCATTATTTGTAGAGAAAAAGCATCTTTCTGAACAAAAAGAGGAAAGTTTGGTCTGTTATTATACAGTATTGTCACGTACGCCATTATACAGGGTGATTAAAAAAGGCAACCGGGTTTTTGAATGATAATATTTTTCAAATCATTAAGCATATCTAAATATTTCTATCCGTTCAGATTTCCCATCCAAAAAGTGGGTCCAATAATAACACGGTTTCCGCACAATGCAACCCTCACTAATAACTTCTCTCTGCGCATGCCTAATTCTTAATTGAATGCCGGAAGGACATGGAGATTAAAATTAATGATGCAATAATTTGTTTTGGAATTTGTTAATGGTCTAAATTTTTTTTGTGTTCATGCATTTTATTATTTTTTGAAAGGAATATTGAAAAGAGATTTGTTCTATTTTATAAACTATTTTTTCTCTGCGCGATTAGATTTTTGACCAACTTTATTGTAATTGATGTCACTCCATTGTTTGAAGTCACAAATTGAAATGAATTTATCAATAAATAGAGACAAATTTTATCTTCAAGATGCAATAAAGCATTAAAAAGTGACTTATAATTCGGAAAATATTTTCATCCATAAAAACCCGGTTCCTTTTTTTTTAATCACCCTGTACAGTTACTTTACAGTGCCGATGATTAGCTAATATGCTAAATCGATGATTAATTGAGTTTTAGTTGGATAAGTAACTGTACATCCCTAGTATTATTTAGATATTAGTACTTTCCCTTCAGTCTCAATGTGTGAAGTTTGATAATTTCATATAGCTGTAAGCCTTAATTAATATTGTAATCCTTTTGAAATTTCATTCATAGTTGGTCTCGTTTCTATTCTGTTGAAGACAACTCTTTTAAATAAATTTCATTATTCAAATAATTATTTTGAAAGCGAATACTTGAAAACAATAAAATTATTTTATGAAAAGAAGTATAATTTATCCGTGGATTCGTCTCCAAAATAATTTTCAGTATAATTAAATTATGAGTTATTTTTACTGTAGAATTGAAAACGAGTCCAACCAGCTGTATGTAAATTTTATAAGAATATTATCAATTACCAATGGAAATTTCCTATTTACGGCCTAAAATTATTGTATCTTTCTCAGGTAGCTATTGTTCATTTTCCTTATTTATACCATAGTGTCATGGACTACTTTTGATTGTTTAACTTCTGAGTTGTAGGTTATTAAAGTCGAGTAGCCCAATGAATTTTCTATTTGATCAGAAACACACGTGCCTGAAACCAGACAAAATAAACCTAATTAGGAAATATGCACAATACAAAATTTGAAGTAGTTTCCTAAATCCTAAAGTTAAACATTCATGGCTTGAGATATGCGGCATTAAATAAGTTCGAGACAAACTTAATAATTCAAAATAATGGTAATTTAAGCAATTAGCTAATTCCTAGATGGTAAATAAAGTTATTTAAACACTAATAAGGTCAAAAGGATCACACAAAATTACTTACAAGTTATGGTGGAACACAGGTATGAGAGATGTTTATGGCACCACAGGTAGTGAAAAAGTAATTAGATTTGCAGTATTCGTAAAGGTAAAAAAGTTAACAGATGACAAACGACAAGCGTTATTAAAGATAGTTAATGAGTAATGGATAAGATACATATATGAATAATAGAAATGATTAATTGAAATAAATTCTTAACACTCCCCACATGATTATGAAAGTCTACTACAAATCACAAAATGGTTATACATTATAAGCATCAATATATAGCTAGTCTACATAACAGAGGAACACTTATGTGTGGATGATGGAATAAGCAAAACAGTATCATGAACATGTCTCTCTAAACAAGATGTCTTAATGTTACCATCGACACTAGATACCAGTTTTAATATTAAAGAACGAATAAGGCCATCTTTACCTAATTTAACATCTTTCACCAAAGCAATCGGCCAAGAGTTCCTCTTTGATTTTTGTTTTAACAGTACAAGATCACCTACAGCAATACATGTATTTTTACCTTGCCATTTATGCCTAACATGTAATCTATTAATATAGTTCAACTTCCAACCAGACCAGAACTGATCAGCTAGGAATTGTACACGTCTCCACCTTAACTTACCATAGCATAACAAGTCCCGCTTGTCAAATATCTCCATAGTTGGAGGATCAGGACCCTCCTTCATGGTGAGAAGTCCTGCGGGCGACAACGGCAGAGGATCGGCTGGATCGGAAGACACCTCCCAGAGAGGAGTATTGTTGACTATGGAACACGCTTCCTGAAATAGAGTAGTCATTTCATCTCTTGAGAGAGATCGATTTCCCATTTGTCTCAGTGAAGAATTGAGACAACTCTTTATTGCACCAATTTTTCTTTCCCATATTCCTCCTTGGAAACTGGCATTTGGAGTTATCATCTCCCATTGGATATTTTGTTCTTCAGCAAACTTCTGCAGTTGGATCACGCTTGGCGAAGATTCCATTTGATGTTTTGCGCCAATGAAGTTTTTTCCTTGATCGCTGATGATGAACTTACAAGAGCCTCTTATACTCCAGAACCTTCTAAGGGCATTCCTGAAGTGAGTTATATCCATTCCGGAAAGAGGTTCTATGTGAACTGCCCGGCTGTACAAACAGGTGAAGAGTAAACCCCAGAGCTTCTTGTTTGCGACTGTTCTTCTGGTATTTGATCCATCGTGCACCATATATGGACCGAATACATCTATTCCGGTGTTTGTAAAGGGGGGTACCTTTTCTAGTCTCTGTATTGGGAGGTTAGACATCATTTGAGTTTGCAACGGACTTCTTAGAGCTCTACACACAAAGCAGCTGCTTATCATACTTCTAACAGTCTTACAGCTGCCAAGAAGGTAATAACCAGCCTCCCTTAAAGCACCATGAGTGATGTGCCTTCCTGAATGCATAGCTTTGTGATGACAATGGTGAAGAATTGAAAGGCTAACAGGGTGATTCTTCGGAAGTAGGATTGGATGCTTCACTTCATATGCGAAGGGACCGACTTTTAGTCTCCCACCAACTCTGATGACACCTGTCAGATCAAGGAATGGGTCTAGTTCATGTTTTATGCTTATTGTCTCTCCCTGTTGAATCTTACCAATAACGTCACCGTACACATCATGTTGCGCGCACGTTATCAAAAACTTCACTGCTGTAGAACGGTCGGTACAAGGTGTTCGGGTTGCTAATGAAATTCCTAGGTTCTGACGAGCCTTGTCTAACCAGTACCTCATCTTTAGAATGAGTTTCACAATTCCAATAGTCTTGTCCCAATTCATTGTCTTATTACAAATCGACACACTGAGAGAGGGACCAGAAACTGTCTGCATTTTCAGCTGTGAAAGAAAGACCTTCTTTGGACTTACTTCTTCGGGAAGTTCTTCATCTAGTGGGGGAATACCCAGTTAAAATTCGGTGCAGGATAGGGGCAGCGGGTGGGGCGCGCAGGGCCGGCATCATGGCAGGCAGAAGGCCGCGATAGGGCCGCGACAGAGCATTTTTGTCCGCTTTTGGGGACCTCATTCTACTTCCCCCCACTGCACTGAACTACACTGGGGCGCTACCCTAAACTGCAGACACGCGCGTCTTAACAACTAATGCGCGACCGCGTAGCGTCCGTGGCCACGCGTGAAACACTAGAGAAAAATACCCTCATGGCAGATATTGACTGCGCCAATACTGCGCTGAATATGAACGCACATATTCATACTATAAAATATGACGCGTTTAACGCATATATACTTTATATTATGAATGTGACGTTATTCGGCAGCAATATTCCAGTCAATATCTACCATGAGGGTAAAAAATGATCATGATGTCTAAATAGCTATTTGAATTAATGTGATTGACGTTTCAAGTTAGGGAAAAATTTATTTAGTAAGGGTTAAATGTCTTTTTCAGAAAAAAAGGCCATATCGTTTAGCTACATCAAAAGGAAATTAAATAAAAGGGACTGGAAGAATCAGTCAGAAAGAAAAGTGGCTCTATAAACAATATCACCTGCCACCCGTCAGTGACAATACTAATGAATGGACAAAAAAGCTTCTCCGTGAATGCTGTCACTTACCAAGGATTGTGACGAAAAAAGTCACAAGCACCTGTGGCGATGGTGGATGGAAGAAGGAGATGATGGGATATGAAGACTTCCTAATACAAAAATCTAAGACCTCGCAGTTGATGAATATAACTTTGCGCTATTCTCCAAAACTGCAAGTAGCGTTAATAAAAATAAACATGGTAAAATAATACATTCCAAATTAGCTACAACAGTTCAGGGCTGAAGGGACACCATCTCCTTTTCCATTTAAGATATAATAGACTGTAAAGAGTAGTGGTGAGGTTATAAAAGTGAAGTAGATAGCTTTAAATTTATTTATTGGTAAGCAAACTAAAGCTATACATTGTAAATCTTACTTATATATTTCTCCTGTCTAACTGATTGTCAATGTTTGTAAAACGAGTACCACTTGTTACTAATAATAAAAAATGTAACCATACCTACAAATATAAATTGGGAGAAGAGTAAGAGATTAGGTCGCCAACTTTGATAACGCGTTCCTCGGGGGTGTAGGTCATAAGCACCCCCCCCCCCGATTACGAGCCATCTGTTTTTTAATCCTTATTTATTTACCTATATTATTTAATCCCCCTGACCCCCCTTCCAGGTCATTAATCAATCATTGAGTGTGCAGTACAACAAACTAGTGAAACTACATTAGCAACTCTCAGTTATTTCTATCCAAGTACATAGTTCTTCATTTGTTTAACTATGTGAATAAGGATTAAACAACAGGGAGGGGGGGGGGGCTCGTGACCAGGGGGGCTCATGACCTGGGGGGAGGGGGGGCTCGTGATCAGGGGGGCTCATGACCGTGCTTAGGTGTGGGAGCGTATGCCCCTTCTTCTATGTCCATCCCAATCGCCAGAATTCTATAGAGGCTCATGACCGTGCTCAGGTGTGGGAGCGTATGCCCCTTCCTCTATGTCCATCCCAATCGCCAGAATTCTATAGGGATATTCCAAAGGTTTTATGAACTGGTTTGAAATCGGGTCCGGACAGTGTTTCTGAAAATTGAAACGAACATTATAAACAATTCACTAAATAATTACATTTCGTGCTTATAATAGTAAATTTATGTTCAACTAGATAGCTGATATTGCTGTAATTAATCAACAGATGAATAAAAATACATACTTCGAAACTAACTAGGCACACTGTAGTTCAAAACTAGGCACACTGTAGTTCAAAACTAGGCACACTGTAGTTCAAAACTAGGCACACTGTAGTTCAAAACTAGGCACACTGTAGTTCAAAACTAGGCACACTGTAGTTCAAAACTAGGCACACTGTAGTTCAAAACTAGGCACACTGTAGTTCAAAACTAGGCACACTGTAGTTCAAAACTAGGCACACTGTAGTTCAAAACTAGGCACACTGTAGTTCAAAACTAGGCACACTGTAGTTCAAAACTAGGCACACTGTAGTTCAAAACTAGGCACACTGTAGTTCAAAACTAGGCACACTGTAGTTCAAAACTAGGCACACTGTAGTTCAAAACTAGGCACACTGTAGTTCAAAACTAGGCACACTGTAGTTCAAAACTAGGCACACTGTAGTTCAAAACTAGGCACACTGTAGTTCAAAACTAGGCACACTGTAGTTCAAATCTAGGTACACTGTAGTTCAAATCTAGGTACACTGTAGTTCAAATCTAGGTACACTGTAGTTCAAATCTAGGTACACTGTAGTTCAAATCTAGGTACACTGTAGTTCAAATCTAGGTACACTGTAGTTCAAATCTAGGTACACTGTAGTTCAAATCTAGGTACACTGTAGTTCAAATCTAGGTACACTGTAGTTCAAATCTAGGTACACTGTAGTTCAAATCTAGGTACACTGTAGTTCAAATCTAGGTACACTGTAGTTCAAATCTAGGTACACTGTAGTTCAAAACTAGGTACACTGTAGTTCAAAACTAGGTACACTGTAGTTCAAAACTAGGTACACTGTAGTTCAAAACTAGGTACACTGTAGTTCAAAACTAGGTACACTGTAGTTCAAAACTAGGTACACTGTAGTTCAAAACTAGGTACACTGTAGTTCAAAACTAGGTACACTGTAGTTCAAAACTAGGTACACTGTAGTTCAAAACTAGGTACACTGTAGTTCAAAACTAGGTACACTGTAGTTCAAAACTAGGTACACTGTAGTTCAAAACTAGGTACACTTTAGCTAATTGCAATAACAAAAATAATATAACAAATGAAATTTATAGCTATTACACTGAGCAAGTAACACTTGTGAATATCATACTTTAAAAAAACTGGTATTGGACTTGGTACTGGTATCATTTAACAATATGGTATCGGTGCATCTCTAGTAAATTCCATTGTGTCAATTATTTTATTTAAGATTGAAAAAAGAGCTGAACTTACCTTATAGGTACTTCATATTGAATAGCATCATGATTCATGTCCTCTTCATCATCTAAAGACATGTTAAAGTTTGAACTGAATATCCTTGATTGTTTGATACATACAAAATTTCTTAAACTAGTTTCCTTTTGGAATGTGTTGAATAATTATAATCCTGAAAAGAAAAACAAAAGTTTTGACATATATAACAAACAAATTCATGAACATATATAAAAATAGCCTAGTTAGTAACAATATCCAGAGGGAGGAATACAGATTATCATAAACAAACTCACAATTTGAGTTAGCTATGTATAATTTTTTAATAATGATTACACTGTGTATATATGAAAATTAACACAAGAACATAGGTAGATAATTGATAGAACACCAGTTATCTAAATAAATAGGAGTGATATTAGCCACTTCCATACTATGCAAATTTCTATTTAATGTCCTAAACATTGAGTTTTAGCATGACAATATGGGAAAAATATGCTTTAAATTCAAATATCTATCAAAGTTTCATTTGAGATACTTTGTAAAATATCTCATTGGTCAAAGGACTCAAAACAATGACACTGGTGAATGAGCAAGGATTTTGACTCTGAATAATATAGTATATAATAACCACCCAGCATCATCTTTTTAAGTATGGCCATCATGATCATATAACGGAACCATCTCTGAACTATGACTTAAGCACTATTTTTCTACTCAATGCATTAGTTTAAGTTGTAACAGGAGAGTGCACTTAAAATTCTACACATGTTGCTAATAGAAGAATAGACGAGATAATTAAATAGGGGTGTAACAGGTGTGAAAAAAAAGTGTCGTGTGTACCTTGCGTCAAAAAATAGTCACCTCCTGCGTCCATGGGAACATAGGAATTAATTCAAAATTTTAAGCCAATTAGACATATCTGAATTTTGACCTCTTGAAATTTAAGCCAATTAATTGGCTTTAACTGACATACTCTGTAACCCAGTCTGCAAAAGATGCATGAAGTTGTGAAATTTATCCGGTGACTATTATGGCCTTGAAATTAGTGTCCTGAATTATCTGGCGACAATTTCTTAATCAATTCCCTATGTTTACATGTAATTATTGGAGAGTGTTTTAAGATTTCTGGCCATTATAGAGAGAAATTTAAAAATCTTTTGGAAAGAATTGCTCCAAAACTTGAATATTTGAAGACTGATTGTGCATGTTTTGCAGACTGGTTTGTAACATGGAAGAAAAGTGACCTCCGTCACAGAAAAGCGACCTCCGTCACAGAAAAGCGACCTCCGTCACAGAAAAGCGACCTCCGTCAAAGAAAAGCAACCTCCGTCAAAGAAAAGCAACCTCCGTCAAAGAAAAGCGACCTCCATCAAAGAAAAGCGACCTCCATCAAAGAAAAGCGACCTCCATCAAAGAAAAGCGACCTCCATCAAAGAAAAGCGACCTCCGTCAAAGAAAAGCGACCTCCGTCAAAGAAAAGCGACCTCCGTCAAAGAAAAGCGACCTCCGTCAAAGAAAAGCGACCTCCGTCAAAGAAAAGCGACCTCCGTCAAAGAAAAGCGACCTCCGTCAAAGAAAAGCGACCTCCGTCAAAGAAAAGCGACCTCCGTCAAAGAAAAGCGACCTCCGTCAAAGAAAAGCGACCTCCGTCAAAGAAAAGCGACCTCCGTCAAAGAAAAGCGACCTCCGTCAAAGAAAAGCGACCTCCGTCAAAGAAAAGCGACCTCCGTCAAAGAAAAGCGACCTCCGTCAAAGAAAAGCGACCTCCGTCAAAGAAAAGCGACCTCCGTCAAAGAAAAGCGACCTCCGTCAAAGAAAAGCGACCTCCGTCAAAGAAAAGCGACCTCCGTCAAAGAAAAGCGACCTCCGTCAAAGAAAAGCGACCTCCGTCAAAGAAAAGCGACCTCCGTCAAAGAAAAGCGACCTCCGTCAAAGAAAAGCGACCTCCGTCAAAGAAAAGCGACCTCCGTCAAAGAAAAGCGACCTCCGTCAAAGAAAAGCGACCTCCGTCAAAGAAAAGCGACCTCCGTCAAAGAAAAGCGACCTCCGTCAAAGAAAAGCGACCTCCGTCAAAGAAAAGCGACCTCCGTCAAAGAAAAGCGACCTCCGTCAAAGAAAAGCGACCTCCGTCATTCAAAGAAAGGTTTCTAGTGAAAGTAACCTAATTTTACTGCTCCATTTATCTAAATTTTAAAACTATGCTGACTCTCTAAATATAGCTAGTGCCAAAATTTACATGAGAATAGGTACCTAAATATATTGAAACTGTCAAGATGCATCTTATATAATCTGAATAATCATCATGCCATGTTCAAGAGACTGGCAGATTGTTAGCCAATTTCAAGCCAAAATTTAAAGATTCTGAGACATGTCAATTTTGGCTCATTTCTTAAAATTTTAGGCCAAATTAACATGGGAACATAGAAATTAAATTAAATCAAAACATTAAGCCCAGACTGTAGGAACTGGTAAACTGTTCTCCAAAAAATCTTCTGTTTTGGCTTCTGTTCTCAGTCAAATTAATGCAAATATAGGAGAAAACTAAGGACTGTTCAGACTGTTATTACAGAAAATGTTAAAAATGTCCCATATTCTGTAGACTGGCATTAAGCCAATTAGACATATCTGAGTTTTGACCTTTACAAATGTAACTTATTATGTAAGGCTGAGGGTCAATTATTTGGCATCAACAGATTAACTGGCATATTTTGTATACAATAATACAGAGATCTCTTTTAATAATCGAAGTAAAATTCAGGTAAATAGATATAGCTTGTATAGGTACTACGTACTAGCCAGTCTGCAGAATATATGACATTTTAACATTTTCTGTGCAAACAATAAATAATTTCCTCCTACATTTACATGTATTTTACTGAGAACATGAACATTAGTCAAAATGTAGGATATCTTGGAGAACACTTTACCAGTTCCTGCATTCTGGATAGATCATAGGTAGGAATGAATTCAAAACTATTTTAGAAAATTCAATATACCTAGTAGTCAGTCAAGACTCTAGCGACTGCGAATATCTATCTCTCTGACTCAATTAATGTCCCAGTCTGTATTTTGTGGTAATTTTCACCGACATGTCGGTGGAATTTTTTGCCCTTTGAAAATAATATTCTGGCAAAGTCGGTGGATTTTTATAGCCATTTATTCCAATAATCCTATGTTACCATTAATTTTTGGTGGATAAGTTAGAAAAAAGTTGCTGGATCAGCCAAATTAATAGAAATTTATAGTCTAGTGTTTTTTTTCAACTTTTAAAAAGTCAAGTGGAATTTTGTGCCCCAAATACAGACTGGTATAATGCCCAGACTGTATTTCATGGTAAATTCCATCCACTTGTCAGTGGAATTTTTCCCCTTCGAAAATAATATTGTACTAGTAAAGTATGTGGATTTTAGCTATTTAGGTGTTCCTATGTTAGTATAACTATAACGTTACCAACTTACCATTATTTCTTTTATTTTTGGTGGCTAGGTAAATAAAAAAAATGTTGGTGGCTCATTCGAATAGCTATCTTAGTATCTATCATGAAATAGGTAGGTAGGTATGTATTTTTCAGATTTTTCTTTCAGCTTTTTGGAAAAGTAATTGGAATTTTGTAAACCAAATACAGACTGGTTGTGGATTCACATCATTCAGGTACCATCAGACTATCAGTCATAAATTTGAAACAACAAATATCAAATTCACTACATTTCTACATATAGGTACCTATCATAAATCATCTTTCAATCTACCTATGATCTATCTAATAGAACGTATGGTGGGTGCGCCGTGATCTGGTGCGCCGCACATCTTTTAGATACGTATCAATACAGGCTATACTGGCGACTTTGTTCACAGTGCACACTTTGAAACATGGTTTAGGTATACCTATAGCTATCAGAATGTGTGGACGAGTGGACCATTTAAAATAGAAGCCAACTAATTTGCTTAACTGACATCGGTAGTACTCTATAACTAATAACTTGAGTCGCCTGTTGGCTGTGGGTAGCTAGTACATAGATATGTCACAGTGGGAGTAACTTGTTTTTAGGCTACTTGGAGTACATGTTACAGTGCATTTCCTGATACCTATGTGCTAGTACATTATACATAGCTAGGTGAAAAATCATTTATTGTCAGATAGATAACTGGTGTCATGAGTAGCCTAGTAGGCACCTAGTTAGGTAGGACCGTAGGTAGTGAATTTCAAAACCCAAAAAAGTACAAATTAGCTATAGGCTATATTATATAATATATAGCCTAGTATATAGCTATTTTTTTTTCAATAGGATACAATAACCACTGAACTCTTAAATACTATACACATGATAGATACACAATTCCACTTTCACCAATAAATTAATAACTTAAAACATTAATTCACCACAGAACCTTATTTTAAACTAGAAACTATTCAAAATACGGCAGGTTCAATGGTTCTCAATAAAAAAATCCGATATTTTTCTTTAGAACGTACAAAATAATTGTTCTATATATTTCGTTTTGCAACCCTGTTTTTAATATTTTCAGCATGGAAATGATTTTATCTTTAAATAATTATTAAGAATGACCGATTTTTTCAATAATGATTTCGTGTTATTTGGTATTCTTGTATTCCAATATACCTATTTAGATGGCGCGGATGAAGAACAAATACATGATTAATGTTATAATAATATTAGTATATAATTTTAACTGGTTAGTTATTGCAATTATTTCACTTATAATACTGAATCGTTGTTAGATGAACCAAATTAATTTTCTGTACTAACTATATATATGCAGTATATTGTATGCATTATATACAATATATACATTTTGGAGTAAACTTATTAAACTAAGGCCAATGTCAGCTTGTTTATAAGAATGTCATTATATATTCCATATACCTATGATATATTTTATATATTCTCACATGCCAAAAGTTTAATTTGACAAATAATAACCTACATCAGTGTAAATAATTACCTAATATCTTATAAATTGAAAGCATTATATGCAATGGTAGTTTAGTATGCTTATAATTTATCTTTATAAATCATTTTATCTATTATCAAGCATCAGCACTTTGATATTCATGGAAATTATTTAAGAATGTCTCCTGTAACTACGATTCTCAGTCATATGTACGCATGGAAGTACTATTAGAACCTACATGATCGATGTGTGAGTCTGATGAGAGCTGTTTCAGTTCATTCAGTGAGAAGATACAGAAAAACTGCATTCTGATAAAGCCTGATATCAACATTGTCAGACTTCACTATTGCTTTGATCTTCTATAAGTGTTACTTTAAAAAAATTTAGTGGTTCACTCTGACAAATGAGAAATATAAAAACGCATACAAATTACTCAATGATATCCGTGGTTAAATAAATATTAGGTAACAATAGATTTAATATAAAACTGAATGAGCCAAACCATAGCTGAGTACCAAGAACAATAGTGATTAATGCTTATTTTCTATTAGGGCTATCCACTAATTAATTAACTATAGCTATTATTACCTATTATTAGCTACACTATCGATAAAGAAGTTGTATTTTTGTTCAAATTAATTTGTTGGATTATGATTCATGAGCAATATGTGGTGCTTCAATCTCTGGAGATTTTAGCCAATATTATCGACTATAAACTCTGAAGATTTTCTATGCTCTGTTCTCCAGAGTTTTCGGCAGATAATAACGCGTCAAACCTCCACAGATTATCTCGTCCTTATACTGCCGTGGCCTCCGTAGGTCGCGGTAAACATTTGTAGAAAGCAGAGATTATCTGCTGAGCGCTGCTTAGAAATGCTGAGACTGCCATAAACTACAGTAAAACGTCCGCTATACTGCACCGAATTTTAACTGGGTAGCCTCACTGCTTTCAGGTGTTACCAGCTTTTGGAGCTCAACTGGACCCGTCAACCAGCAACTCTGAAGCAGTTGTTGTGGAGTGTGAGCTCTGGTTCCTATATCCGCTGGATTCTTTTCAGTTGACACAAACTTCCATTGGTCAATAGAAGAGTTCTGCAATATTATTTCAACTCTTCTTGAAACATATCGTTGGAACTGTTTTTGCTCGTTTCGAATATAGCCGAGCACAACAAGTGAATCAGTGTAGAAGTAGACGCCATCTACAGTGGGGATCTCCTTTTGAATTCTTCGAGCAGCTATAACTCCTTCCACGGCAGCGCATAGCTCTAGACGAGGAATGGAAGTAGCCAGACGAGGTGCTACCTTTGAACCAGCCTTTAGGAAAGATACGGCTACGTCTTGAGAGTTGCTTGATTGCAGATAGGATACGTACGCTATAGCATCCTTAGAAGCATCGCAGTAAACGTGGATGCATCTCTTGACTACAGGACCAAAGCCGATGGGAGTATAGCACCTAGGAATCTCTATGATTGAAACTTCTGATAAGGACGACATACAGGATTCCCACTGAGGTAGATATCTCTGGGGCAACTGATCATCCCAATCATAGTTCTCGTACAGATTAGTTTTAGTCTTAGGTGGCATTATTTGTCTTTGGTACAGTTTACCAGCAAGTGTTACGGGCTCTGTGATTCCAAGAGGATCATATATTGAGCTGTTTATAGAGAGTATGCCCCTTTTGGTGAATGGTTTTGACTTCATGTCGCTTCTTAGCATCAACTTATCGCTTTTAGTTTTCCACAGCAAGCCAAGAGTCGAGGACACAGAACCTTCTGGGAAAATTTCCTTCGATTCCTCAGCCTTCTCTGAGCAATGAAAACTATTTATCACCTCTTGTGAGTTTGAAACTAGTTTATGAAGCCTGATGTTGTAGAAACTAAGAAGACTTTTAGCTCCTGAGAGTATACCTATAGCCTCGTTGACCGATCCAGCCGAGCCCAGACCGTCATCGACATACATCGACTCCTCCACGAACAGTCTAGAAGAGTCCCGACACTCCACAGGAGAGTACTTGGCAGCATAGCGTAGAGCATAGTTTGCTACAGCTGGACTACAGGTGTTGCCGAAGACGTGCACAACAGCCTGAAACTGGACAATACTGTTAGAGGGATCATTGTTTTTATACCAAAAGAATCTTAAATAATTGCAATGTTCAGGGTGAACATAAAAACAGTGAAACATATGCTCGATATCACCGCTGAAGGCGATTTCACCTAATCTAAATCTGAGTATAACACCTAACAGTAAGTTATTATTGTCAGGACCCTGATACAAATTATCATTCAATGAGATCCCATTGAATTTAGCGCTACTATCAAAGACTAGTCTTACTTTATTTTTTCTCTGATTCACTACAGGAAATACTGGAAGCCACCAAGCTTTGCCAGTTTCGTAGTCAGTTTCGTTAAGAGTTAGTTCTCTAACATGACCATCTTGAATATAGTTCCCCATAACTTTCAGACATTGGTTTAACTTTGACTTATCCCTGGTAAGGCGCGAAAGAGTATTGTAAGTTCTATTGAATACCGCAGTTTTATTGCAAGGCAAAGGTGATTTAGATTTTAATGGCAATGGTAATCTTATATTACCGTCTGGATTGAATTCAACACTACTATTCATTATATGTATGAATTTCTTCTCATCCCTAGATAGATCTAATAACTCATCGTTTTCAGTTTCCGCAGTTGAATCTAGATATTTGTAACTAGTTGGAAATGTTACGTTTGCCTCAAAGTGTTCGCGAGTATCTAATTGAGTTTTGAGAACAACAGCGTAAGGGTTATTTGAATTAGAAACTGA
Source organism: Caprella mutica (assembly GCA_947561585.1). Lineage (NCBI taxonomy): Eukaryota > Metazoa > Arthropoda > Malacostraca > Amphipoda > Caprellidae > Caprella > Caprella mutica. Next base: position 56,583 of record CANNZV010002680.1, on the reverse strand, counting down.
GGGACCCACTAGAGCCCAACCAAGAGATGTCTTATGAACAAAAGGAGCACGGTTCCCGAACACCCTAGTAGCCATAGCTGGACCACAGTTACTACCAACAAGTAATAAAACTTCATAGTTTCCAACACTGTCAATAAAGTTACTAGAGAATCTAGAAATATTTCTAATATTCCTAACAGAAGAAGATGTAGCTACTTGGAAACGAGTGTCAGGTATACAATTACTTGAAAATAACTGAGGTAATTTAATCCAATTAGACTCGTTTACTCCTCTTATCTGAATACCATTAGCTATGGAGCCATTTACCATTGATGATACACCTTGCATAGTAGTCATTTTATATTGAGTAGAAGGTACTTTTAATTTGAAATGCTCTATCAATTTGTCATCTATGAAGCTAGTATTAGACTGTTCGTCAACGATACAATAACAAAGAAATGTCTTACCATTAGGTTCGGCTCTTACCTCAACAAGCATTGTTTTACTAAAGATACCATAAGTTTTACCGTTACCATCTGAAGTGCAAAGATTAAGGGAGTTCCGAGGTTGATTTTGAGCCCTTTCCCAAGGGCGATTAGTGTCTGGTCTCTGCCTGGGATATTGTTGTTCATAACGATTTCTGTCGTCTCTTCCTTGAATAGCGGTACCTCTATGCATCAATGAGTGATGTCGTCCGTTACAGTGTTTACACTTTATCTCAGATTTACAGTCTTTCTGTTGGTGAGATTTGAGACACCTGAAGCAGGCCTTGGCTTGCAATACAATTTGCTTTACTTCAGGATATGGGAGGTTATTTAAAGCACGACACTCTGACAATTGGTGTTTCGAGTCTTGATGATACGTGCATGAGAGTCGATCATCTCCTAAAGAAGTTTCAGTTTGAAGAATTAATTTATTGCTTTGATTAGAGCCTGACACTCTATTCATAAACCCAGGAATACTAAACTCCTGAACGACCTTAGTAAGAAAATCCACAAAAACATAAAAATGTGGTTCCTGACCCATGGCACACTCATAGTTATGCCACGATTTTCTCCAGCGATGTTGTAGTGGTTCTGGAAGTTTCTCCCATACTTTTCTCATACCGCAACTGAGATTCATTTGATGTAGTTCACGGCAGTGAGGAATGTTAGCTTCAATTATGCGGCTCAAATCAAGAAGATCTTCGAGACAACTAATCTGTTTGGTATTCTTTATCACAGGAAGAGCGTTCAATTTATTGAGCAAGTCATCTGCCAATTTATATGACGTACCAAACCTACTCCTCAGCGTGTCCCAAATCATAGCTAATGTTGAACGTGGATTGTCAGACGCCGATGCTAGAAGATTATCTACTATTTTCCTAGGTCTAGCAGATGTATGAGATTGAATAATATAAATGCAGTCTGAACTGGATGCATTTGCTGATTCTAAATCTTTATCCAGTCTTCTTTTCCATGACCAAAACATGTGACTCTCCCCACCATAAATGTTTCGGGGTGTAAAGAGCAAATCTTCTCTTAGTCTATGTGATACGTAAGAACCCATATCAGCGAGTGGAGCACCTGCAGCGAGTGGAACGCCTGCAGCGAGTGGAACGCCTGCAGCGAGTGGAACGCCTGCAGCGAGTGGAACGCCTGCAGCGAGTGGAACGCCTGCAGCGAGTGGAACGCCTGCAGCGAGTGGAACGCCTGCAGCGAGTGGAACGCCTGCAGCGAGTGGAACGCCTGCAGCGAGTGGAACGCCTGCAGCGAGTGGAACGCCTGCAGCGAGTGGAACGCCTGCAGCGAGTGGAACGCCTGCAGCGAGTGGAGCACCTGCAGCGAGTGGAGCACCTGCAGCGAGTGGAGCACCTGCCGTGTTCGGAACATAGGCAGAGAGTGACACTCCTGCAGCAATTGCCGCAGCGGCACTGAGAGGCGCAGCGGTATTGAGAGGCGCAGCGGTATTGAGAGGCGCAGCGGCATTGAGAGGCGCAGCGGCATTGAGAGGCGCAGCGGCATTGAGAGGCGCAGCGGCATTGAGAGGCGCAGTGGTAGAAAATGGCGCAGTAGTAGAAAATGGCGCAGTAGTAGAAAATGGCGCAGTAGTAGAGAATGGCGCAGTAGTAGAGAATGGCGCAGTAGTAGAGAATGGCGCAGTAGTAGAGAATGGCGCAGTAGTAGAGAATGGCGCAGTAGTAGAGAATGGCGCAGTAGTAGAGAATGGCGCAGTAGTAGAGAATGGCGCAGTAGTAGAGAATGGCGCAGTAGTAGAGAATGGCGCAGTAGTAGAGAATGGCGCAGTAGTAGAGAATGGCGCAGTAGTATCGTAATTATTGACAGATACTTCAGAGTTAGTGTCTGCGTTAGAAATAGTTTCTTCATTCTCTTCTCTAAGGATAGAATTCACTGAAGAAATAACTTCCTTACATTCTCTAACAAGGCTATACCTCGAATTTCTAACTTCTAGCGATTCATTTACAGAACCAACTTCTAATAGGCGAGTAGATAATTCCCTACTACTTTGAAGATACTTAGTTCGGCAAATTTTTAAATTATTTGCAGCATCTCTCAAAGATTGAGGTGCTAAGCTCTGAACAGCACTGGTCCTTTCTAGGTGATTATAGAGCTCATCTTTTAGGGTATCCTCTGCCGCTCTCAAATCACGTAATGGAATTTGTCTACCTCTAAACATCTCCATGCCCTTGTCTTAATGCCCGGACTGATGGTACATCTAAGATTTCGTAACTTGCACTGTCATGGACTACTTTTGATTGTTTAACTTCTGAGTTGTAGGTTATTAAAGTCGAGTAGCCCAATGAATTTTCTATTTGATCAGAAACACACGTGCCTGAAACCAGACAAAATAAACCTAATTAGGAAATATGCACAATACAAAATTTGAAGTAGTTTCCTAAATCCTAAAGTTAAACATTCATGGCTTGAGATATGCGGCATTAAATAAGTTCGAGACAAACTTAATAATTCAAAATAATGGTAATTTAAGCAATTAGCTAATTCCTAGATGGTAAATAAAGTTATTTAAACACTAATAAGGTCAAAAGGATCACACAAAATTACTTACAAGTTATGGTGGAACACAGGTATGAGAGATGTTTATGGCACCACAGGTAGTGAAAAAGTAATTAGATTTGCAGTATTCGTAAAGGTAAAAAAGTTAACAGATGACAAACGACAAGCGTTATTAAAGATAGTTAATGAGTAATGGATAAGATACATATATGAATAATAGAAATGATTAATTGAAATAAATTCTTAACACATAGTTAGATCCAAAATTAGATAAATTCATTTTTTGTTCAGTCTAATATCATGTAAATCTTATTTAAAAACATTTAATTCAGTAGTCACATGAATAATTTTATTGATCCTCCTAATCAAGTATAATTAAAAAATTTCAATATGTTTCTCCCATTAATCTTGAAGCAAAATAGAATAGTATTTTAGTTGTTAACGGTAGTTGTTTTATTCATAGAATTCAATATTGACATACTTAGATACGATTAGCTTCCTCCATCTCCTTCTCACTGCTAGAACTAGCTCAAGATTTATTTAATTTGTTAATTAAATATGATTAATGATATAATAATGAAGGACTAGTTATTTTAAGAGTAAAATGAAATAATTGCAGTACAATCACTAGCTACTATAATCGGTTTACGTTATCTATCATTGGATAGCGCGAGGGTTATACTCTTCCAACTACTAGGTCTTAGATTCTGTGTCTTGGAGGCTTCAAAATTTTATCGCACGGTTCCAAATTTTTTGGTGTAGAAAATATAGAACCAACCAATAACTTGGAGCTTCACCTACTGCCTATCATATTTCAGTATATAAATTACTATTCGTATATTGTAGAACAATTATATAAATAAAAGTATCATCTATACTGAATGAGAGTTAAGCTATGGGTGAAACTGACGACCGCTATTCATTACTACTCGCTTTTCCCAATGTTCATAAGTTGAGCATACTTAGTAAATATCACAAATATTTAATCAATGCTAATCGTTTTCTGTATTTCAATGAAAAAGTTTTAGAATTAGTTCTTGCCCACAATCACTCGACCCGATTTTCCGTTAATAATAAATTAAATATTCCTAGGCACAGTAAAACAGTTTATCAGAGGCAATTTTCTTTTATAAAGCAGTAGTAGGATGAAATGAGTTATCTGTATCGTTGAAGTCAAATTAATTATTGAAGCATAAATTGAAGAAAGAAATTAAGTTAGGGTAATTGTTGCCGATCACGATGATGATTAAATGTTTCACTTATTTAATTTTCATTGGGTTCTCTATTTTGCAGCTGTAAATGTAAACTATATGTTGGTCTTTTGAATTCTTTGTACTTTTCGATTAGGGTTTTGTATGCTGAAATGTAATTTATGATTGTCTTTATAACTTTTTTAAGTCCTAATAATAACCTGGAAATGGTCAGAGATTATATTTGATTATAAATGCATATTTACGTTTCTTAAATAGTCTCACCTTAGATTGTAGGAAACATTATTTTTTTAACGTACTCTTATCTATTTTCTGGACAAAGTTATTATTGTTAAATGCAGAATGAAGAATTTCGTTCTCGTAATGTTCTACACCCAAATGAACAATACCAATTAATTGAATACATACATATCTCTGGAGATTTCTCAAATCCATGTGGCTTTGTAAAATCTACTTAACTGGTCTGTGTTAATCTAGTTAGCGGCATAATTATATCCAAATGTGAAAGACTACGTTGAACACAATTGAAAGATGAACCTTCAGCTTTTAGTATATGCTGAGTTTTTGTAAATCAGACGCTGGGCATTGTATATATAATGTATGCACAGCTTTTAAAACGTCACGTCTGAATAGAAGTAAGTGTTTTGTATGTCCGCTGTGATTGGACATTTGCTTCATGCAGTGATATGTGGAAATAACCCGTGTGAAAGGTGTTAAGGAATTTCCTGTAACTTAGAGCAGTTAGGAAAGAGTTTCAGAAACGTCTGAAGATGATAAAGACTTTCCAACAAGTCTGAAAACGATAGGGTATTAAAATCCATTTAATATTCGTGTAGAGGTATACAATTGAATAAGCTTATAATAGAAACGTTTATATACTTTTGGAAACAATTAATATCTAAAATAATTTAAATAAAGGCCGAAAACGCATGGTTTGTTCATAAAATTCAAATTTATAATCAAAACAAAGAGTGTACAATCTTCTTCTTGAGCATCAGATTAGTGATTCATTCGCTCAATTGTTGCTCACAGAGTATTAAAAAACTTTGAAAAACAAATTATGAAATATATGCTGAACCGAATTGTATGCGGTTTGCAGAATAATGATCGTAGACCTTAGTTCTATAATATTATGTTATAAACTCATTTTTTCCCGGAGCCTGGAGAGGACCTTTAAAGGATAAGCAGCAACACTAAGTTATTAAATGGTAAGTTTAAACCGTTTCGTGTTTAATTACTTAATTAAATTATATACGTGCTATAAGTTTTGATTTTTCTTGAGAAGTACAATTCTCTCAAATAATTGTACCTATTCATTTATTTATCAATAACTACTAGTATTTACTAAATACCAAGTGTCATATTTATTAATACATTTGTAGTTCCAATATTCCACCTGCAACCTTTTCAAATTTGAATTGTTAGTTTGATAGAATTTACTTGGGTCCACAGTTAAAATAGTTTCTATGCAGGGGTCCAGAAGAAAATGGCATAGGTTAGACATTTACTTGTTAAAAAATGACCAAGAAGTGTATATTTCTCGGTTAGCATATATGCACACGTGCATATTATATGTTCTTGAAATATATGCTGAGGACTGCATATGTGCAATATGCACAATGTCACATCCCTACATATCATTAATAATATACAATCTTCCATGGTTTGTGACTGTGACGAAAAAGTTTAAAGTCGTGCATTTATTGAATGTTTTCAAATCTATCCATAGCTTAACTCTCACTCAGTATATAGGTGAGTAATTAATAGATACTTCGACTTCTATAATTATTGTGCTACTTTTAATTAACAGCAATTTTAAATATAATTTTTATTTAACTTCTATTCTAATTGGTATATCATGGTAACCAATTGAAATAAAAGTTAAATAATAATTACTTTTCCACCTTTCTCCTGATGATGAATAGAAATCTTTCTATTCGAAAGCTTGAAACCTGATAAAACCTTCAACGTTGAGTTTAAATAACCTCATAATAATAATTACTATATAAAGATTTCCACGTGTTCGAAAAAATGTAACTGTGTAATAACACGGAACTAACCCTAAAATAGGACATGTAGAATTTCTGAACCAATTGCTTCTAATAACCTTCTCTGGATTATAATTTGATTTGTTTTAGTTACCGTGAACAATTCACTAAAAATTGTCTCCGTTTTCTATGTCTACGAACGGTTCTTATTTCGAAACATGACTCGACATAAGAAACAATTTTGTTAAAGTGAGTTGTACTTAAAGCGAGGCTGCCTGTATAAGTTTATAGCTGTAGATAATGGTTAGAAAGATTAATGAACAGTTAACAATCTCTTTTATCAATTATTTAAGAAGAATATAAGTGACATTTATATTCGTACTAATAACAGAAAAGTAGTTAGCTATATATTTTATAATTCCAAGTACCATACGAGAGTGAAGTGATGATGATGATGTTAGTAATTAACACCCCTCATATATTCTTTGTAGAACTCTAGGCCTCAGCGTCATTCCAATGTATTTACTCAATTTTACCTGAGGAGTAAATTTGCTCATAGTATTTTTGAACAAAGTTATTGTAATATCTTTAACATTTTCTTCAATTATAACACTGTACCTTATTGTTACTGGTCAACCTTAAAGGTCCCCTCCACTAATTTTTTTAATTTCTCTATTCATTAGAACTAATGTTACTGGTTATAAAACTGCAAACCATTTCAAATTTGGTTCTATAGTTTTATTATAATATGTAATTTAAGATTTGTTTCCATTCTTTCTACTACACTTATGAATTTCAAGCAAAGAAAAAGCCCCCATGTTCGATAGGTTAACTAAATCCGACAAATTCAAAACAACAACAAAGCTGATTCCAAGATCCATTTAAAGAATCCAAGTACCTAAATATGTATTTGTTACTAATATTTTTCATATATCATAACATTTTTCCTATCTAGAGATTCATTTCAAAACACTGTATTTGAATAGGTATGTACTATGTATATATGAACGAACAAACATACTCAATTATAAAATTCTCATCTTTTGAAATTTATAAAAAAATTGTAAAACATTGCAAATTACCTTTTTTCGAAAACCAAAGCCAAAAAGTTACAGGAATGAAATGGGTTTTCTAAGCGAAGTTACATATAGGATACTTTGCAAATTTCAGGAACACTCGGGTCACAAATAAATAAGTTTTTTTGAAAACCGAGTTGCACAAATAACTATCTTTCTGGATGGTTGATTTACAACTTTTAAACATTAATTTAAAATAAGTCAAGTTATATTTAAAATAAGTCAAGTTATATTTAAAATATGTCAAGTTATATTTAAAATAAGTAAAGTTATATTTAAAATAGTTTAACTTTAATTTAAAATAGTTCAAGTTTAATTTAATGAAATTGAAGTTCAATAAAAAAATTAAATTCCATTGGCCCTAGATATCACACATAGGAAGCTCTGCACTAATACCATTATATTAGTAATGGGAGGGTATGAGATCATGAAAGTAGTGAAATGAGTGAAGAGAATTGAGCTGAGAGAAGTAAGCGAAATGAGAGAAGTGAGCGAAATGAGAGAAGTGAGCGAAATGAGAGAGGTGAGTGAAATGAGAGATGTGAGTGAAATGAGAAAAGTGAGTGAAATGAGAAAAATGAGAAAAGTGAGTGAAATGAGAGAAGTGAGTGAAATGAGAGCAGTGAGTGAAATGAGAGAAGTGAGTGAAATGAGTGAAATTAATAATTATAACAATAATAATTTTTTTTGAACCCTGTATCTATTAGCTACATCTAATTATGAGAAATATAAATGGTAATTTTATTACAGGATTGAGAATCCCCGAGGACATCAGGCCCTGAACCAATGATAATAGCTTGTACAAGAAATCTATTATCATAAGTTCTTAAGGTAGATTGGTGGTATATTTAATACAATGTTGTTTGTTATGTTTTGATGTATCAAAAATATTCAAAAAAATTAGTTGCTAAATACAGAACTAATCCATTTGCATTTATCTAATCTCAAAGAGTATATTTATCACGTTGTCCCTATACAAAACTTACTAGAATCTGAAAACAAACTGATAAGAGTGAAAAAATCGATAGCTAAGTAGCTAGCTTTCATTTCATTTTTAACCTGTCATGAATAGCTACCAAAATCAAAATGTAAAGCAAAGAAAAAAAGTTAATATGACAGTATGCTTCATATCTCTCTCTAGATGATGCGGGGACATGGTATTTGATAGACCAAATTATTGCTTTTTTTAAATAATTTTTTTCTCCGAATCTATTGATTATACAAACTTCTAGGTAATCTTAAACGCTTCATAGGGCTTTAGAACACTCGAAAATAATAATAACATTATTCACATTGTTAACAGTTTTGCGTAATTCGGTTTTTCATTTCAAATTGTCGACTATATACCCTGTATTTCAACATGGCTTTTGACCAACTTCCGGTCGGATTTCGAATTTTTGGGAAGAAGTTTCGAGATCAGCGTTCGAAGACGCGTCGGATGAAAATCCTAACTCGCCTCTCTCTACTCATTTATTTAGTCAACGCAAAAAGTTAAGGTAACCTTCTAGGATCAACCTTGATAGTGAAACTGATTTGTGTATGAGATGCATAATTGTTTATCTCAAATCACTTTCTTGTTTATCATTTAAATTAATATCTTTTTTAACACGTATAAGAACTTACTAATCCGCATCTTTTATTCCCATACTATTTTCGCATTCCTAGACTGGCTTTCGTACACTAAGTCGATGCGCGTTTGACTTTGTAACTTCTTCAATAACTTTTTTTTGGAAATATGTTTTAAATAAATAATGTTCATAAACCTTATCAAAATTTATTTTATACGTGCGTTTTTTTCGAAATTTTGCTTATTTCGAAAGATAAGAGATATTCAATTATTCGAAGGTCTGTAAATTTCGAATGTATGTTTTTTTTCGAACGGCATTATGTGCATTGAAATATTCCACTATTACACTAGAATTCTATATAAAAGTTTTGAATTCGAATGGAGGTGGTCGAAACCACACCTATATTTGAAAACCATCTAATATTTCAAAAACCAGATTGAATTCTTGAAAACGGATAACGGATTCTTAATCTACGTGCAAAAATCTATCCGAACATGGAATTTCAAAAATTTCGAACGATTCAAAAAGAAACTATGGACAGTTGAATATCTTCAGTTTAATGTCATTTCATTTAAATAAAAAAGTTTTTGAAACACAAATGTGAATATTATTACAAATTTCGAACAGATATCTGTTCAAAATGTATCAATTCTTACTAAATCGAGCATTCTGAATCGAACTGTGTAGTCAGATTAGCGATTGAAGGTCGTTTTCGAAAAATGGAAATTTTAAAATACCATATATTTAATATTTTTAAAATGAGTCGTTTGAGATAATTCAAACATGTATATAGGCTATTTGGAATTTTCTGAATCCGATTCTGTACTTAAAATTATCGTTTTCGGACTCTTAGATAGTTTTTATTTTAATTAATTCAAATAAATATCGACCTTGAAAAGCCGAGAGCCTAACTTTTTAAAAAATAAACTACCTAGTTTGTTCCTTTTGAAACCTTTTAAAGTGTAGTATGTGATATTAATGATTGTATGGTATTATTTATCACTTAATTAGCTCAATTATACGAGCCAATTACCTGTTTTCCTTTTAAATTCGAAGTAAATTCGTGCAAACTCCTAATATTCCGTAATCCGTAATTTAGTAATTTTTGACAATAACAATGTAGGAAGTGAATGAGTGACTTGAGTGTTTCTTCGTGGTTTCTTCTAATAATTTGCTATAAATAAGAGCCAGTGTAAATAATTGAGTAGCTAAAGTGTTTATACAAGCACTATAAGTGTTCCTACAAGCACTGTTAAGGTATGTGATAAGATTAACAAGCATAGGAAGCGTAAAATGGAAAGAATTTAGGTACCTAGGTACCAAAATTATTTCAATTTTACGCTTCCTATGCTCAGTCACTAAGTTACGAACCAGACTTTAACTAAGGTAATTGATGCCTATTATGGTGGGGCCATAGAAGATAGGTAGTGACTTTAACTAGGGAAATTAATGCCAATTAAGGTGGGGCCATAGAAGTCAGTGACTTTAACTAGGTTAATAAATGCCAATTATGGTGGGGCCATAGAAGATAGGTAGTGACTTTAACTAGGGTAATTAATGCCAATTATGGTGGGGCCATAGAAGATAGTGACTTTATCAGTTAACTAGGGTAGCTAATTAGTAATTAATGCCAATTATGGTGGGGCCATTGAAGAGAAGTGACTTTAACTAGTGTAATTAATGCTAATTAAATATGGTGGGGCCATTGAAGATATTGACTGTAACTAGGGTAATTTTAATTATGGTGGGGCCATAGAAGATAGTGATTTTAACTAAGGTAATTAATGCCAATTATTGTAGGGCCATTGAAGTTCTTATTTTATTTCTTTTCTAATTTGTTCATTATTTATTTTTCATATTAAATCAACTAATGTCAATATTATTTACAGAATCCAGTTCAACTACCATGATCAGCAGCCCTACTGACTGGTTTGTCTGCAGTTTCCCCTCCAATTTCCCCGGATTTTGATGGTGAGTTATTTTAATTATAAGTCATAAAGTAGATAATTATGAGTCTTAAATAGATAAATTTCATTAAATTGATTATAATCTTTATTATAAATCATAATTATTATTATAATGCTCGTTACCGTCCACCCACCAGTTATAACCATATTGTATTTCCCCTGGTGAGTCTGTGAGTTTGCATTTCACATTTCTAAAGTTCTTTATTCCTTGCAGGTACAATGCCGAATAGTGGGAAGAAGAAAATGTCCTCTCAGTGAGAAGGTCTTGTGGTCGTTGCCTCCCCACACGCAGCAAGTCCACGGATTTGACAAAACAGTAGCCACAAGAAGACAGTATGGTTTGAGGATACCGCCGAAGCACAAGATGGGAGAGGAGAATGACATGGGAGAGAGAGGAGAATGACATGGGAGAGAGAGGAGAATGACATGGGAGAGAAAGGAGAATGACATGGGAGAGAGAGGAGAATGACATGGGAGAAGAGAATGACATATGAGAGGAGAGTAGCATAGGGAAAGAGACTGACAGGGGGAAGAGGGTGAAAATATTGTCTTGGGAGAAGAGATGGCCATGGGGGAAAGGAATAACAAGAGGGAAAAGATTGTCATTGGAATAAGAATGACAGGGAGAAAGAGTTTGTCATCAGAAGGGAAAAGAATGACGGATAAACATAGAGTAAAATACATATAAAATAATCATTTTTATATATAATATAATTATCTTTAGCCTTTCTTTAAGAAATAAACAATAAAACTGATCATATAGGTTGTTTACTTCATAATATCCTTTGTTTTTATCATTTGAGGTCTTTAAGGCATCTGTTAGGTAGTCTAATCTCTTCATTTTTCTATTTTGTGAGTGCAGTCATAGGTATTTTGTTATAAAAATTTTTTTGTTATAAAATTTTTGTTATAAAATATGACAATTATTCAACTAATCATGGTAGCTATACTTATTTAAAAGCAAAAAATAGTGGTGATTATTTCATTTTAACTTAACAATGTACATTAATCATTAGTATATTTTTATCCAGAAGAGGTTATTAGAAGTAATTTGTTCGGAAATTAGTCTAAATTAAAGGCCCCTCCACTCTAATTCCTTAATTTTCCTCATTTTCTAGGGTTACTGATTATGAAAATGCAAACCATTTCTAATTTGGTTCTATAGTTTTTTGTTCCGTTCTTGCTTCTACCTTCTAAACTCAAGAAAAAGTCCCAATTATACAATAGGCTAACTAGATCAGACAAATTCAAAACAATAACAAATCCGATTTCAAGCCAATGGATCCATATAAAGAATGCAAGTACCTAGTTAAGTATTTCTTAATAATAGTTATCATATATCATACCATCTTGTTAATTTAACTGTCAATTTTGAAACACTTTGTATTTAATTGGTATGTATGTCCGAGAGATACCTACTAAGTATTCGTACGTTTTCTTATAATGAATCTTAGAATGAGTGAAAATTAAAAGTGAATATTTCTTATATAATTAATAGTGAACAAAATAATCGATTGAATTCATTTCTGTTAGCTAACTGTGATAAGTTATAAAACATCAACTCAACAAATTAAAAGCAATTCTAGATTTTTAAAATTTAGAGTGGAGAGGACATTTCAAGGGGAAATTTTAAGTGACTTATTCACAATGAGTGAAAGAAAGCGGGTGCGAAATCCACCATATATACGTGTTGTTTTCTAATTATGTTAATTTAGCTTCTTTTATTGAAAGCAGAAAAAGAAGACTGTGTTATTATGCAATTCGTAACATGTCATGTGTAATTAAGCTTCGTAATTTCCTCTTGCACTCATGACATTGCATCCTATTTCCATCCAACCAACACACACTTCTTCATGTGTCTCTTTCTAGCCTCCTCTGTTTTCGAGCCACTCCACACCTGCTACAACTAAACTTGATCCTATCATCTGCTACTCTATGGATACTCTTTAGATGTATCGTTAAGCACTCCTTAGACCTTAAATCTCTATTTAATCCTTTAGGGCTGATCCACACCATCGCTCCGCTCTCGCTCCAGTCACGGTCCGGTCTCATCCTGGTGCATACACATATTCAGTCCGGTCACGGTCCGCTCTCGCTCCCGTCCCTTCCGTATCATCTGATTTTGCACTGATTATGATTGCACTCAATTGATGGTGAAAAGGATAAGAGAAAACAAAATTAGATATTTTGAGTTCATCCTATGCTAAAAGATAGGAAGTGAAAGGGATATCTACTCGTATCCTCATCTAATAGATTACAAAATTAAATTTTTCTATTATTTTCGAATGACTATTGGAACTTTTGAAAAAATCTGTATAAGAAGTATTATATATGTCACTCGCGTTTGACTGATCTGCAATATCTACCGATTTCGCTTCACAATCTGTTGATCTATCGTTAGCGCAGCTATCGACCGATAGCTGACAATATCTTTCAATTGAAATCAAGACAATTAAATGCATAAACTAAAATAATCCCTATCATTCGAACGCGCAGAAATCGATTGTTAGGTGCGCTATTAATCTATATAGTTGTGCGATAAATTTTGCCAATTAGATGCATAATTTAAAATAATCTTCTCATTCGAACGCGCAACAATGGATAAATGGTTGTGCCATCGGTCGATGGCTGCAATAACGATATTTCAGATCAATCAAATGCGCGTAATATATACCGGGTTCTCAATAAAAACCTGACACATTTCAAAGTTTAATAACTTTCAAACTAATCAACATTTTCAAATAAACTAAACTGAAAAATGAAGCTAAGGCTTGAGAGTTTTCTTTGAGTATACCAGATTTACTCTATGCTCTATTTATTTGTCTAATTTTTAACCCTGTCAAGTAAGCCGAAACCTGCAGGCAAGCCTTATTCACCACAGGAAATGAGCTAATTAATCGAGTTTTATTATCTTGCAAGTTCTCTCGTATTAACGCTGGGAAAATTCAGTTTTCACTTCAATGTGCATTATGCACCATAAAAAACACAATTAAAAACCTTCTTCAAATCTATTTATTATCAATCACAATAATGGAGCCTCCGGAAGACCAGTATCAGTGCGCTGAGCGCTCTGAAACGTCCGTTTTTGAAGACCCTAATGAAAGTTACAGAAAGAGAGTTAAGGCTTTATTAATTAAACCATCATCGATGTTAACAATACTTAAAAAAGACCTTAAGTTGACTCTTTATACGGTATAACACCTCACACGGTGAATGAGACTATGAGGAAGTTTGAAGAGATGTTTAATGAAAGGATCATATCCAAGAGAAGTGACTTCCCATAGTCTTCACGTTCTCCAGACCTCAGTCCTCTAGACTTTTATTCTCTGGGGATATTGTAAAGAAAAGTGTTCACCAATGTCCCAAAAAGTGAACCAGAAAATCTGAGGTAAATTGAGGACTTCGTTCACAACATTCTAAGAGCAACATGTGAAAGTGTCTTTGTCAACATCAAACGCCGGATTACTGAATGCATCGACTGAAATGGAGACCACATCGAGTATAGAATTTAGTTTGACATTTTTTACATGGTAATGTAAATAAAACTCCCAGTTATTCTCTTCATTTTACTGTTTATTATATGTAAATATATTGCTTAGTTTTTAAGTTATTAAACTTTGAAATGTGTCAGGGGTTTTTTGAGCACCCTGTATATGTATAGAAATATTAAAAAAAAACACACAAAATAATACTGGACTGCGACTGGGGCGTTGCTAATCCACACTGGCAGTGATGCTCCGCTCACGGTCCGATCACGCTCCAGTCAAAATATCTAATAATCAAACGGTTGACATAGAGGTTACAAACTATAGATGTGAAACTTTATTTTCAAAATACAAAGAATTTTTTATATCATATTAGGAATATGCTTTTTTAATATCCGGCGTAGGACAAACTTGGAGTATTCCCCGCGTGACAGATTTGGGACATCCCGCTTGTTTAAGACGTGGGACGAGAGTGGGATTTCAGACATTGGAACACGTGGGATTTCAGACGTCTGAAATCCCACGTCTCTCGCTAGCGAGGGATGTCCCTTCTCTGTCCCACAGTAAGAGAGAAGATATGGTAAGATGGGATAGTACAGCCTATTAAGTTAGAGTATGTAAATGAAATAATACTTCTTACAAGTAATATTTTTCGTTAATTACGATGGATAGAACACTCAATGAAATATTTTATATTAATTATTGCTATCTTGATTCCAAATTCATCAGTATGTTACATTCCATAAGTTAATTAATTGTTATTAAATTACTTTCCGATGGAAAAATGTGTTTCACTTAAAAATATCCTGTGAAACAATCGTAAGCAGAGCTACAAGTAAGTGATAGGAGTGTCAGTTGAGAAAACTCTGAACTTATATCCCCCCGTGAACTGCACTAGTGTTTTAGTTGCTCTGAACACATTTAACACCAACCATTAAGTTATTATATCATTAGGTTTTTCACTTTTCTCCTAGACCACTACACATATTTGCCTTTCGTATGTGTGCTGTTTTTCCTTGCCTGCCCATTCTATTAATTAAACTTTATTGATTATCATTGTTTTATTTAGATTTGAGACACGAGGAACACAGACTTGAGTCTGATATTTAGTTTAATAAACTATTAAATATATGTATACCTAGTGTAAAAATGAATTTTATTCATATTGATGATTCTGATTTTCTCTGTTGCTTGGTAATATTCATATAGTTTAATTATAGTTGATTAAAATATTGAATTTGTTATCACTTTATTAATTAATTTGCTTCATTCAATCCATTATTTAACTAAAGCTGTAGGATTATTTTGTAAATTCCTAATTGGAAGCTGGTATTTTACCAGCTTCCTAGTTAATGACAACATGTCATACATTATTAACATTTTTCTAGTTAACAGCTTTCTATACATTGCACATGTATCCAAGTTACACCAATACTCGATCTTTCCAAATGTAACTCAAAAAGTGACCATGAAATTTCTCATCAAAGTGCAGAAAATAGGTCTTAAAATAGATTATGATAGTCCTATCCACCGGGTTGTGTTCAGAAGATTTGGGAATTCAAACATGTTTTATTTTATTTTGAACGTTATTTTACGGAAACTATGGAGAAGAGAAAAACTCATACGATATGTTTTTGTTTAGAGAGAGGGTACTTTTGAGAGCATTATTTTTTTATATAAAAGATTTAATATTCTATAGAAGGCTCTCGTTAACTAGGAAGCTGGTATAGAAGTTTGTAAATAAATAGGAAGTTTTAGATTACAACCTTCCTAGATAATGACAAATTTACCGATTATTTACTTCACATGACTATGGAATATGTAGGGTTACGAACTATTTCTTTAACAATTAAAAATCGGTAAAGTGGATAGAACAAAAATAAAAGATACAACCCAGAACATCCCCAATTATAAACTTTCATGGATCAAAAACGTGAAAAATATGTTATAATTAACGAAATAGAAAAAAATGGTTACACAGAGATAACACAGATATAATAATTATTCTATATTTGTAGTTTTATTGTTTGTGATATGGAAGTTTTATATCGATTTCGACAGAATAGAAATCTTTAGACCGATTAGAATCTAAATCAAATTTAGGGTTATCCTATTGAGATAAATAGTTTTCTATGGCTGGTTAATATTTCAAGGGTAGACTTGTTTAATCTTTACAACAGCATTTAATCATTATATTAATGCTAATTACGATAAATATTATTTAGCAATTCAATTTAAAACTATATACCTAAATTTAATTGATAACTTACTAATAATTTTTGTAGCCGTATAGAGAATTAACTCATCAGAGATGAGCACAATATAACATAGGATGCAAATTAAGTAATGACGTCAGTTGTGGGCGGTTCATATAAGAGAGTAATGGTTTGTATTGGTAGACATATTAATACTATATAATGAATTCTTAAATTATATAGAAGCAATAATATGATATACAAAGTATCAAAATGCAAATAAAATTGCATGAACAGTACTCAACAGTAAATTAAACTGAGTTGAACAACTAATGACGTAATAGTGGGCGGTCGTTAGCGTGACGGGCAGGCGGAGCCTAATTTTACACCAAAATACACTCCACCAAACTACACGTACTCCAAAGAACACTACTCGATTTAACATTACGCCATTCTAGGGGTTTCTATTCTATTTTATTTCACTTTAGATGTTTCCATAAAATTTTCTTCCAAACTGATCGTTTCTTAATTAATTTATTTCTAAATAGTTTACTTGTTTAAATGAGATTCCAAATTATTTTACTGAACTTAATTTTTTCCTAAATAGAATATTTTGAAATATTTAGTTCTAAATAATTTTTTCCAAATAAAAATAATTCAAATGGTTTTACTACATTTTAGTAGTATCCAAAAAAGAGGTTTCGTAAATATTTTACTTTAAATTATGATACTTCATTTAATTTTCCTTCAATCATATTGTTTCTAAAATATTTGTTTCTAAATTGGGTTCTATCATAATATTTTACCTCAAATGGGTGTCACCCTTATTCAATAGTTGCATAAGACAGAAATTTAAATATTTTTATTGACAGAAATTTCAATATTTCTAATGACAGAAATTTCAATATTTTTATTCGACAGAAATTTAAATAGTTTTATTAGACAAAAATTTAAATAGTTTTATTAGACAGAAATTTAAACAATTTTATTAGATACACAAAATATATATATTTTTATTGTAGGCAGAATCTATTTAGTGTATTCAACATAATGATCAGCCGTATTTAATATGGCTACAAACTTGAAAATGTTCTTAGCTGCATAATTCTAACCTAGAAGTGTTTTAGATTAGTTTGATGTCTTGGCATTCGTGGAGTGCTCCCTCAAAGTATTTTGGTGCTCTTTCCTGCATGGAATAGTCTAAGAATTTTGATACTAGTTAGTACCGCACAGAACTTTTGTATCCAGAAGTAATGATTTCTAGACGTTAAAATCTTTAGTAACCATCAGATTAGTGTTTATTTTTACTACAGGTAATGAAGGTTGATACTTTTGTACCAGATCACATTGGGGGAATTAGTGTGTAGCCTTTATTGATACATAGCTATTTTAAGTGAAAAAGTGTGTATTTTTGTAATCCCTTTTGAAACTTCTAATAATGTTTCTATAGTTTATGTAGATGTGCTCTTCTTATTAACCACCTGTTGGTGAGAGTTCTTACTAATAAGCTTCTACATTTGCATGTCAGTGGAGTTGTGACCTTACACAGAAATCTTACCTAAGAGAAGTAGAGTCGCTAAATAAGTGTGGTGATACTGTCAGGTTTGGATCTGCGAATAGTATCAAAATAAATGTTTTATTGATGTGATTTCTCTATTTTTATCCTACTTATGTGAGGGGAAAATTGTATTATCATCACTTTTCACAATGGTTCTAGGGTAAGTTACGAATAATCGGTTGGTTTCACATCTTCTGTCATATAAAAAGAAACTATATAATAATTATTATATAATTTTAATTATTTTACCGTTTTTTCTAATATGACTGAGGATGTCAAATCGACGGATAATTCGCAATTTTTCGTATTTGGAAACTGATATTTGGTGGTTTAAATATTTACTATGTACCATGGGCACCAAACTATTGTATTTTGAGTTAAGAGTTGTTCTTTTCTCATTCAAATTTTTTTTACAACATTTTTAATTGATGGCAAATGACAACTTAATACGACAAAGAATGGATTCAATAATTTATAATTAAGCAAATTTGTTCATGTTATGATGATTTCAAGGCGATATTTACATAAGATTTAAATTAAAGTATTAAAGCCAATTAGACAAATCTGAGATTAAAATTTTGAAATGTAATCCAATTAATTGGCTTTAACTGACACACTCTGAAACATGGCTAGAGCGGCTATGAAATTCACTTCAGAAAGAACGAGATCTTAATTCAGAAATGTTTGTACATAACCGAATCTAGAACTACGGGGATTTACTGTGATAACTAACTCTGCAAATCTATTTTCACTGAAGAGGACCTCGCAAAATAGAATGTACCTGACGTAGCAAAATAGAATGTACCTGACGTAGCAAAATAAAAAGTACTTTCCCAACTCCTAGTCAAACATTATCCAATTTGCACATAGATTTTGTGTGTTGGTTTTTTGTGTTGGTCAAATAAATTCAGATATTGAAGGAATATTGGTGAAAAGAAAAATTTAATAGCTATAAGAATTTGTATATTTGTTTAATTTAAAGCCTTCATTTTGCACTTTACTTACAACTATTGATGATTGTTTTAGCTGTTCACTTTGCACTTTATTTACAAATTTTGGTGGTTGTTTTAACCCTTCACTGTGCACTTTATCTACAACTATTGGTGGTTGTATTCACTTTCGTTAAAATATTTCGGCTTTCAATATGAATATCAATCATCTGTTTGTATATATAACATTTGCTTTATATATTATATAGTATGATTTAAATATATCATAATTTAGATATCATCTTTTACATTGCAGTGCACGATATAGAAAGCATTATTCTCTTATAATGCGATAAAGTTTTTTTTTCACATAGCTCATTAATTCTCATAGTTCTGTAATTCTCACAGCTCCGTAATTCTCATAGCTCCGTAATTCCCGTAGCTCCCTAATTCCCATAGCTCCGTTATTCCTATAACTCCGTAATTCTCATAGCTCAGTAATTCCCATAGCTCCGTAATTCTCATAGTTCCGTAAATATCATAGCTCAGTAATTCCCATAGCTCATTAATTCTCATAGTTCTGTAATTCTCGTAGCTCCGTAATTCTCATAGCTCCGTAATTCCCATAGTTCCGTAATTCCCACAGCTCCGTAATTCCCAGAGCTCCGTAATTCTCATAGCTCCGTAATTCTCATAGCTCCGTAATTCCCATAACTTCGTAAATCCCATATCTCCGTAATTCCCATAGCTCCGTAACTCCCATAGCTCCGTAATTCCCATAGCTCCGTAATTCACATAGCTCCGTTATTCTCATAGCTCCGTAATTCCCATAGCTCCGTAATTCCCATAGCTCCGTAATTCGCATAGCTCCGTAATTCCCATAGCTCCGTAATTCCCATAGTTCCGTAATTCCCATAGCTCCGTAATTCTCATAGCTCCGTAATTCTCATAGCTCCGTAATTCCCATAGCTTCGTAAATCCCACATCACCGTAATTCCCATAGCTCCGTAACTCCCATAGCTCCGTAATTCCCGTAGCTCCATAATCCTCATAGCTCCGTAATTCCCATAGCTCCGTAATTCTGTTGCTAAAGCCACGCCGTTGATACGCCTAAACGTAAACAAACTACGACACATGCCTCTATATATTATAACTCTAGCACCATTATTCACGTGGAGTACACTGGTACCTTCTGGTTATGCTCTACACTACGTAAATTAAAAGAAAGGAGAAAATATTCCAGGAGGAGTACCATCAGAGAAAAGAGTACCTTTGATGATGTACTATCAGAGAAAAGAGTCACTGTGATGATGTACTATCAGAGAAAAGAGTCATTTTGATGATGTACTATCAGAGAAAAGAGTCACTGTGATGATGTACTATCAGAGAAAAGAGTCACTGTGATGATGAACTATAAGAGGAAAGATTCACTGTGATGATAAACTATCAGAGGAAAGATTCTCTGTGATGATGTACCATCAGAGAAAAGAGTCGCTGTGATGATGTACTATCTGAGAAAAGAGTCGCTGTAATGACGTACTATCAGACAAAAGAGTCACTGTGATGATGTACTATCAGAGAAAAGTGTCACTGTGATGATGTACTATCAGAGAAAAGAGTCACTGTGATGATGTACTATCAGAGAAAAGAGTCACTGTGATGATGTACTATCAGAGAAAAGTGTCACTGTGATGATGTACTATCAGAGAAAAGTGTCACTGTGATGATGTACTATCAGAGAAAAGTGTCACTGTGATGATGTACTATCAGAGAAAAGAGTCACTGTGATGATGTACTATCAGAGAAAAGAGTCACTGTGATGATGTACTATCAGAGAAAAGTGTCACTGTGATGATGTACTATCAGAGAAAAGTGTCACTGTGATGCCGGCGAAGTTCTCCAAAACCCAATCAAATATAGTAAGCAGGGTTGCCCAAATGTAGGTTTTTATAATATATTGTAACATTCATAAAATTTAGTAACTGTAAACTTACTTTTGTCGCCCATGTATATACAATGATACTTATTCGTGTATAGTATAAAATACCATAATAAAAATCCATATTAGTTTTGCGTGAAATTCCATTTGTATATTTATAATAGTATTTCATCATTGTTATCTAAATTCTACGCAGACCTTAATATGAAATCTGCTCTGCTAAATATCCAACGAATATAATTTCGTCGAGGGACGCGACACCGTGGAAATATTTTACAGTTCCGCCGTAAGAAATCCTTTGGACTGAAATCAGCCGTGAAGTTTATTTAAGGTGATTCCGATCAAAATTATTATGCATTCAGTATATTCATACTTTAATGTGTTATTAGTAAGTTCTGGGCAGTACTGTAATACTTTGGAGTGATATGAGTAGGTTCTGGATAGTGCTGTAATACTTTGGAGTGTTATGAATAAGTTCTGGGCAGTGCTGTAATACTTTGGAGTGTTATGAATAAGTTCTGGGCAGTGCTGTAATACTTTGAAGTGTTATGAGTAAGTTCTGGGCAGTGCTTTAATACTTTGGAGTGTTATGAATAAGTTCTGGGCAGTGCTGTAATACTTCGGAGTGTTATGAGTAAGTTCTGGGCAGTGCTGTAATACTTTGGAGTGTTATGAGTAAGTTCTGGGCAGTGCTGTAATACTTTGGAGTGTTATGAATAAGTTCTGGGCAGTGCTGTAATACTTTGGAGTGTTATGAGTAAGTTCTTGGCAGTACTGTAATACTTTGGAGTATATGAGTAAGTTCTGGGCAGTACTGTAATACTTTGGAGTGATATGAGTAAGTTCTGGGCAGTACTGTAATACTTTGGAGTGTTATGAGTAAGTTCTGGGCAGTGCTGTAATACTTTGGAGTGTTATGAGTAAGTTCTGGGCAGTGCTGTAATACTTTGGAGTGTTATGAGTAAGTTCTGGGCAGTGCTGTAATACTTTGGAGTGTTATGAGTAAGTTCTTGGCAGTGCTGTAATACTTTGGAGTGTTATGAGTAAGTTCTGGGCAGTGCTGTAATACTTTGGAGTGATATGAGTAGGTTCTGGATAGTGCTGTAATACTTTGGAGTGTTATGAGTAAGTTCTGGGCAGTGCTGTAATACTTTGGAGTGTTATGAATAAGTTCTGGGTAGTGCTGTAATACTTTGGAGTGTTATGAGTAAGTTCTGGGCAGTGCTGTAACAGTTTTTGGTGTTATTTTTAAGTTCAGGGCAGTGGTTCTTAACATTATTGAAGGTGCTGAACCGCATTTGTTCCATACATGCATCAATCGAACTCTTTCTATTTAGAATAAAGAATTCTTTTTTTTTCTAAATCATCCCATATAATTTTAATTATTCTGTATTAATGCACAAACTGTACCACACATTATTTGCAAAATTTTAAACCAGCAGTATATAGTATTCGACACCATTTCATTTCGTCCGTGATATTCTCAATATCTATATGATGTATAAATCATATTATAACAACCCTAATTATGAAGTATTGAATGATTTTTCATACAAAGGATCTATGTTAGCATTTTATTATGAGTCAGCGCATTTAATCAACAAGTTATTAGTGGGAATTTACGAATATGTATTTGAAAAAAGTACCATTTATTATGAATATTTTCTGTACTTTTCCGTAAAAGTAACAGTTCTTTTGATAAAAATGCAGTAATGAACGTAGGGTAATTTATGAGTCATCGGACTGTTTCCCATTTTCTATCATGTACAAAATGTGTTTATAGCTTCTAAATTTAACAAGATTATAGCTTACAGAAAGTTTAAAAGAATATATATAAAAAGAATATATATAAATATAATATGACAATATAAAAAATATCAAAAAGTGGTGACTGATTTAGGATTAATTGTTCGAATTTAGTTTCATTATTTAAGAAAAATATTCATCATCAGATATTTTATGAACGATATTCAAACCTTGCCGTTTCTTATGCCGTTATTTCTTCCGTTATTTGTTCCGTTATTCCTGCAAGTTCTTTTTATTTTTCATGCAATCCGATATGCTCGACCAAACTAATAATTAGTATTCATGAGTAGCTATTACTGAGAAAGTTTTAATTAGATTGTTGCTTCACATTCATTATAGTATATGGTACTCTTACAAACTTATAACTGCCTGCAATAACGAGCTAAAAGTAATTATTTTTGCTGGTTAGATAATATGATAATAAAACTCAGATATAAATTTATGGTTGGAGAGATTGAGAGAGAACAGACCAGTATATCCTTTCTTTTTGTACAGCGAGAAAACACCACTTTTTAATACCAAAATCACGACTTAAAAACATATCATTTTCTTTGAGTTAGAATAAATGAAAATGTTTTGTAGGGCTCGACTCAGCGTATATACTGCGTTGTTTGTTGCCTGAATCTGCTGATGAATGATCTTTTTTCCATATTCTTACTATTTCCATTTTTCACCAACTGAAAAATGTATCAATTTTTCTATCGAATCTTAACACACAATAAATTGCTATTTCTACTGAATGAAAAACAATTAGAATGAAATGAATGAAAAACAACATCTTTCAAAATTGTGTAATGTTTTGCAACTCTGTCCTCAGAAAAGTTAATTAGTACCCACCAATTAGATGAATAATCCTAATAAAATATTGCTAATGGGCTTCATTAGCGCTCATTTGTCATCATAATTGGTCATTTCTTCCCTCTTTTTTAAACCAATTATAAACCTATAATTAATTGAATTCTCTAATGTAGAATTACACTAGAAATGTACAATGCCAAATTCAACAAGTAATTTCTTCTTTTTGATTTTGAATATCCTTTTCTGATCATTCATAAACTTTTATAGATTCTATCGCTGTTCATTATCAATGTTATTCATAAAATAATATTAACGCTATGAACGAAACCTACATAAATGTTTCCAACTATACATTGGGTTCTTTTTGATGCTAGAAGTAGAAGTACAAGTAAAGAATTTGTGGTGGCTCCACATCTTGTAAAGTTTGTAGCTTGTGTCTACATTAAGTAAAGCATTTGTGGTACTCCACATCAAGTAAGGTAGGTAGTTTGGGTCTACAAGTAAATCAATTATTGTTGCTCCACATCTTGTAAAGTAGGTAGTTTGAGCCTACAAGTAAAGCATTTGTGGTGGCTCCACTTCTTGTAAAATAAGTAGTTTAAGCCTACAAGTAAATCAATTATTGTTACTCCACATCTTGTAAAGTAGGTAGTTTGGGTCTACAAGTAAAGCATTTGTGGTGGCTCCACTTCTTGTAAAGTAAGTAGTTTGAGCCTACAAGTAAATCATTTATTGTTGCTCCACATCTTGTAAAGTAGGTAGTTTGGGTCTACAAGTAAAACATTTGTTGTCGTTCACATCTTGTAAAGTGTCAGCAGAGTTAAAGTCAACAGTGTGTAGATTGGCTACCCGCTACTAACAAACAAAATCAGATTGAAATCACGCAGACATCATTGCTTGTACAGTCACAGGGAGAGAGAAAGAGAGAGAAAGGTATGGTTGGGTCATAGAAGATCAAGAGAGAAAGTTATGGTATGGCCATAGAAAATCAAGAGGGGTAGTTAACTAGTTATGGTAGGTGCATAGAAGATCAAGGAGAGATCTCACTTAATTTTTTTTTTGCCTCACCGTAACTTCTCTCTTGATCTTCTATGGCCCCACCATAACTTTCTCTCTTGATCTTCTATTGCCCCTTAATACGAATACAATGCTAATATTGTTACAGCATTACCCGACTAATTGATCTGGTATATAATCATTATTTATTTTTCCAATTCTATTAATGCATTGTATAATATATTAGCTACACACATGTTTGCACAATAGTAACAATGAAGCAAGGAGTTAATGATTTATACTCACGGGAGCCTGAATTATTCTGCGCAATGCAATATACGGTTTGATATTCAATGTAACACAGGCAGAAAGAAACTTTAACGGACATTTTTGCACAATGAAGGAATGCACATGATGTTCTAAGAGATATAATTTCATACGGTGAATTTCACAATAATTCTAACAGATAGGAGAGTAAATCGAGAGATAGTTTTATGAATATTAGGTAGATAGTTAATGCATACCAGTCTGTATAATGAGGCACATCTTTATCACTATCATGAATTAGGTTCTATGTCATTTGGGTTGCGGTCATTTGGGTCAAGGTCATTTGGGTCCATGTTTAAAAAAGTATCATAAACATGCATAGTTAATTTGACTTTTGTATAATTGAATGCTTTCTCAGTTTTAAGGTTAATTAATGAAATATGTTAATATTTAATGAACTTTTAATATATAAAAAAAACTCTTAATGCTATTGTTCCTGCTCAAATTTAGAATGTCCATGGATTATTTTTGAATAATTTACCTAGAACCAACAATAACATCGAAGCTTATCATAATTCATCGTAAAGCATCTTGCTTGCATCCAAACATATGGAAATTCATAGATACATTGAAAAAAGGAAGAAAGTCTAGCTGCAACAAAGAAAATGCAGATAGAATGCGGTGAACCATTTCATGGGAAAAAGAAGTACAGAGACGCTACGGTAAAGCTCCAAAATATTGTTAAACGGTACAACTCAGAAGATAAAACATTGTTTTTTTAAAAACATTGGCCACAATACGTGGAATTAATTTTTTTATACTATGAACTAATTAAAACCTTCATGTTAAAGTTTATTTTACCATGTAAGACTAAAGCAAACCTTTGTTGTGAAAAATCTAATTATTTAGAGTATGCTAAATTCTCATTGATCAACACGTTGTGGAAGCGCATTAAGTATTTTTTATATATTAAAATTGCATTAAATTTTAAAATATTTCATTAATTAACCTTAAAACTGTAAAAACATTCAATTATACATAAACTATATCAATTATGCATGTTTATTATACTCCTTGTAAACACGGACCCAATTGACCGGACACAAATGAATTATGTTTTATAGTTAATGTATTTCGCTGAGAAGAAAAGGGAAAATAGATGATTTCTTTAATAGCTCTTTACCGGCTTCTGCAGTCTGGTAAGCAGAGAGATAATGATCTGTAGTTACTCTAATTATCTCTTTACTTCAATATATTCTCAGAAAGGGGAGTTAAGTTTTGACACCTACAAATAATAAGATTTAAATTTAAGCAATTTTATACATTGTTATTTATTCGTTTAAAATATACTTACATATGATTTGTGTAGTACCTAAATTCCTTGCAATAATTCTCTTTCCCTCGTCGAAATTTGAAATTTATATTATTCATAATATTATACAGTATGCACTATACAGTTACAGAAATTCTATATTTGATTAAGGTTTACTAAAAAATTTTAAACAACTCGTAACTCTCCCTACATCCTCTTATATAATACTTGATATATTTCTAGTATTCATATCGCCGTTGATCTTCAAAGAGCATTGTTTCAATATTCATGGATACGAAGTGAAAGTTATTGCATGGAGATTCATAACAAATTTTTGACATCAGTTTTTCATCATTTTATTTGTTAACGAAGAAGATATTGTGTTCAATCTGGTGAGAATTCTGAAGGGTTTAGTAGATATGAAGGGAGTTCCTGAAAGTGGTAAATTCATCTTTGAAATGTACAGTGTGTTTGAACCAAATCTGTTACATATTTTCGATCATATGAGAGGAATTTCTTAATAATGATTATTTAACTTTCTCCAATGTGATCGTGCAAGTGGAAGAGTCTGATAACTAGGAATTTACCATAACCGCAGAATAACAAACACACAAAAACCCATAAATCAATTCGTTCAATTCATCAAACTGAATTTTAAACTTGACGATAATCCTGATTTGTACCGTCAAAAAGATAATTCCATGATTCACTTGAAACTGTTTATAGCACTGATCCAATCTCAAGAACAACTTAAAAATTCACAAACATGAATTCCCCCTTCCTAATTTGATTCGTAAAATATTCATAACTCTTCTCAAATTTACTCTTCCTTTAAATCTTAAAAACAATTGATTGCTTAGAAATTAGAAACATATA
Organism: Caprella mutica; assembly: GCA_947561585.1. Classification (NCBI taxonomy): domain Eukaryota; kingdom Metazoa; phylum Arthropoda; class Malacostraca; order Amphipoda; family Caprellidae; genus Caprella; species Caprella mutica. The sequence continues at coordinate 29,619 of CANNZV010002680.1, read as the reverse complement.
CGAATTTTTTTCAACACTATGGATTATTTTCTCTGAAATAATTATTCTTAAAGGAATCTGTACAATAACTATTAGTAATTAATTTTATTATTACATATTTTAAAAATCATCTCATTCAAATGTACCAATAATTATTTCAATTGAACTAAATACAGCGAAAAAAATCAAACAAGAAATTAGTAAAATTAATGAAATATATTTTCTTTTGCCCATTTTCAGTCAATTTGGAATTTTAGATTGCTGAATAATATTTAGGCATTTGAATTTATATTTAACAAGTAACTAGGGTAAAGTGTTATTCACACACATAAAAATTTGACTGATTAGTGATTATGCATAATTATGAACATTACGTTATTATATGGTAAATATCTATATACAGTGTGCAGAGAAAGACCCCGATCATATAAAAATGTTAATTTAATGAGTTGGGATGGATGAAATAAAACAAAACTTATCACACAATATCTCAATAAACCCATTTAACAGTTCTACCAATAATTTTTCAATATGACCACCATTGGCAGCGATTACTCTCTCGAGTCTCCCTCTGAAGCTCATTGCTGCGACATGGAACGTTTCTTGGGGAATTTTGGCCCATTGTCGCTCGAGGGACTTATTCAGAGTTTCCATAATATCATGCGCTGTAGCGCACGCTTCCTTCTCCAAAATATTCAGGTACAAAAGTCCAGAGGCTTCAGGTCTGGCGATGAAGGAGACCACAATTCCTTCCTCCAAAACGCAGGAAAGTGATGATCACACCAATCCTGAGTTTTGTTTGCTGTGTGCGAAAGCGCACCGTCCTGTTGAAAGGTAAAAGGCCTAACCTTGAAATACTTCTTCATCTCGACTTGACCTGGAGTCAAAATATCCTCGATATACGATTTTGCGTTAACTTCAGCGCCTTCTTTGACGAAAATGAGAGGAAATCTCCAACTCTCAGATATGGCAGCCCAAACCATCACAGAGGCAGCCTTTTGGCTACGGAAAACAGTCTTTACGGATGGAGGGATACTGTCAGCACTTTTTGCCAAAATCCTGTCGTTCTGGGAGTTGCATTCGGCCATCACAGTTAACATTTTATCATCCGAAAAGAGGATCTCACCAGCCTGCGTGCCATCTTTATTTGCATTCAAAAGAATCTTTGGTCTGTCCAGCCTCTTCTGTTTCTGCAAGTCCGTGAGCTGTTGCATGTTGGTCATTTTGAAAAGAGACAACTTGAGGTCTTCTTAGACGATGGTTTTTCACACTTTCTTCGTCGATATCCATACTCTTAGCCATCTTTCACATGCTTCGCTTGGGGAAGCTTAATGGCTTTGATTTTGGTTGGATTGCGTGCAGTGCGAGGTCGTCCAATCCTGGGTCGATCACCTGTTGCCTCCAGTTCTTGGTAGCGTTTAACAGCATACCTAACAGTCAATTTTAGTGCTTTTAATAACTTAACAATATCTGGGTTTGCCTTCCCTGCGCAGTGTAGCTGAATAATAGCCTCACGTTGACTTATTTTTACAAAAGACAATGTAAAGTTATCAAAATTTAGACCTGGAACATTGCAGTATATGATTATAAGAAGAGAATGAGATATAAATCTATGAATTTAGTAATTAAATAACATCTTCAATTTAAAAAATAAAATTCGATCGGGCACTTTCTCCGCACCCTGTATAATGTATAACAGTTTTATCTAATATTAATTAATAATCATTAATTTCAATCTAGATTTCAGCAACTAAATTATGCATCAAAAGTAATTTCAATATTCACCTGGCGGATCGGAAAATATTTTTTGATCCCAATCGTTAGATTTTGTTAATTTAACGTTACCATTAATTCCTAACGACTTAAATTAGGGTAAAAAAATTCATTTATACCCGAGTAACGGACTAATCACTTCTAATTATTTATTATTTATGAATCTGATTCTCTTTCGATAGTATTTGAAATTAGGTAATTTGATATTTTGAAGTTATTGATAATTTTGAATTAATATATAATTGGCCACAATTAATTATTAATACTTTAACATGTAATTAATCTTTAAATAGATTCATATATGGATACAAATAATTTAAGAATCAATCATAGAAATAATTTATGATTCAGTACACAACTTTTCGTATTCAAATGATTTTAATGATATAATGATAATATGTACATAGAATATTAAATGGAGTAAAGTTATGGTGGGCCATAGAAGATTAAGAGGGGGAAGTTATGGTGGACTATAGAAGATTGAGAGGGAGGAGTTATAGTGGGACCATATAGAAGATTGAAAGGGGGTTTCTTTTTAATTTTCTGTTGCCCCACCGTAACTTTTGTGTACTACTATAACCAATTAACTACAATGTTATGGGATGAGATTCCATCCTGGCCACTGTTATGAATTTATTGGAAGTTAAAGTTTAAAGTTGATGAAATTTCATTTCTCAATAAATTATTTTCCTGAAGCAACCTTTTTTAAATTTTCATTTCTATTTTCTCATTTATTTATTTTTACCCTATTTTCTATCAAATATTTATCATTATTTTCATATCAATGTTTTGAAAATATATTAAATCTGATTTTCATTTTCTCAGATAATTCTGCATTTAATGCTCAAAAATATCACATTTTGTAAACCGGATTAACAAATATATACCAAATGTTTTAATTAATTATTATTTTTCCATATCATATTAATTAATATGAGAGCAAAAACATATTTTTTGATTAAATGTTATTATACATTGGACTATATTTTGCCAATCTAATTTAAATAACGACAGTGAAATCACTAATAGTTTAATCAGTTCAAATTATAAGTAAACTGACTGTAGTCAAATTAAGTTGTTTTGATTTCAAACTCGGGGTCTTAGTTTATTATTAATTTGTAAGACAATAGAGAATATCTCTTATACAGGGTGACCCACAAAAAAGTTAACTGTACTTTTAATTAATATTACTCGAATGTTATTATATACAATTCAGTTTTGTAAAGTACGTTTTATGAAGCAACTTTTTATTTGTGGATCCTTACTAAAATTAGTTTAATCTGTGATACGGTATGGATACAGCAACATTTTTTGGTGTAGGGTACCTAAAACAGGCTTGCACAAGGCTGGAAAGTAATTTTCAAGGAATTTTGAATGAAACAAAAACAAATGAACAAGTTATAATAAATCCCTAATGATTTAAACTGAAAAGAAAATTAATCAAGTTATAATAAATCTCCCCAAATGTCAAAAAATAAATGCTACAAATGATGCTCTACGCACCATTTCCTTCCATGGGACCTCCATTTCTGTCAACACACAAGCGAGCCTTTGTTATCATTGCATTCGAGATTCTTTTGATCAGCTGTAGATTTTCTTTGAGTAAATTGACTTCATGAATGATCCTATCTCGCAACTCGTTGAGGTTTTCCGGTGAACTGTAGTACACCTTATTCATTAGATATCCCCATAAAATATAGTCGCAAGGCGTCAAATCTGAGGATCTTGCAGGCCACTCAATATCATGGTTCAGAGCTACAATTCGATCGTCAAACAACTATTTCAGCCATTCTTGCACCGTCTTTGAACCTCCAGAGTCTGTTATATCGATTGTTGAAAATGCCGAGTAGTTCTTGGAGTATCTTTTCGTAGATCATAGTCAGCTAAAGATCCCCATTAAATTTGCCGTCGGAGAAGAAGGGCTCAATGAGGGAGCCCTTTCTGTCTAGTCCAATCCAAAGGCAGAGTTTTATCCTGCAGATACTCTTATCGTAGTTGAATTCTGGTAGACTGTTTTTTGTTGCATCCCAGGAAACATTGATATATTCCCGGAATATTCATTCCTCGATATCTATATATTCTCTCATTATCCGCTATCCTAAAATGATACAGAGGGAACATACCAGGAATTTATGAAAATTGGTTGATCCCCTAACGAAATCAAGGGAGCGTTCCGGGAAATAGTGAAAATTAGTTGATCCACTAACAATATCGAGGGAATATTCCAGGAATTAGTGAAAAATAGTTTATCTCCTAAAATTTGTAAAAGAAACGATTATTAAAGAAAAAAGATATAATTTATGATATGAGGAGCTATATTTATCGATGATAACTTAAAGATATACTCAAGTTATCATATTGCATAAAGTTCATTTAAAATCCTTTTTCTACTGTGTCCAGGATGATCGAGTGGTTAGCGTCGCAAACAAGAGTCAGCAAGTAGTGAGTTCGAATCCCTCAATCACCACCAATTCGTTTCTTTCTCCATTTCTTCCCATTTAATTTGTATGTAACAATATTTATCATTTAACTAATTCCTATAGATTCAAACGTACACGTACAAATGCAGTAAGAAATATTAATTTTGGTATCCTTCTTTTTATTTTCTTGCTCTCTTCTTGATATCAAGGGAAAATTCAGGGAATATTCCCATATGATCCCCTTGATTTGATATTGAGGGAATATCCCCTCAATAACCCATTTTTATTCCTTTGTTATCGAGGGAATAATAATTTCGGTGTTCCTTGCCCTTCCCTTGATATCGATGGAATATTCCAGGGGAAATATATTTAAATCCCATTATTATTCCCTCGATATCATTTGTGAATATCCCCATATCGCAAAAACGTCAAAATGGGGCAACCCTTCGATGACGCAGGGGATAACGAGGGAATAACCCCAGGGAATTTCCCCGGAATATTCCGCAAATAATTTTTTGTTACCTGGGATATTGTCTGACATTATGACTGATTAATATACCATTCATGAAAAACGATGCCTTAAATTTGTTTCATTTAACCTCCCTTGGAAATTATTTTCTGTACCTGTTTTAGGTACCCTACATTAAAAACGTTGATGTATCCATACCGTACCATAGATTGTACTAACAGATAAAAAGTTGCTTCATATTATGTACTTTACAAAACTGAATTGTATATAATAGCATTCGAATAATAGCAATTCAAAGCATGGTTAGCTTTTTTGTGGGTCACCCTGTAGCTTAACAGTTAAGTAACAAGGGAATGATATTGACTTTGTAATGATTGCAGACTGGGTAAATAACGAGTTATTGCACATACACATATTCTTGATTATAATAAGAGTATAAAATAATGCTAATGAAGATAACGATTTAAATAATACGACCGACAATACGGAACAGTCCGACAACTCGTAACTTACCCCATCACTCGGAATGTGTCATTTCTTCTTCATCTCTTGATGGACTGCTATTTATTTTAAATTGAATAACTAGAATTAAATTTATATTAGAGTTGGAAGTGATTTCAATTAATTTCAATAATCTACTCCAGATCATATGAAGATAACTCAATAAAATGTTTGTGTTCTTTTATTATTGTGGTTTTAATGTCCAAACTAATTATTACTAAATCATTTCTTAACTGAATTATTGTGATGAAGGAATAAATATTTTAACTTGAGCTTCAAATTTGCTATACAATCCATTAAATGTAAGTCCAACTAACAATATTCTTTTAAGCAGACCAATTTGAACATAATACCTCTTTTGCATTTTAACGATATTCTAAATTGTTGGAGTCACACAAAAGAAACCAAACAGAAAATTCATGAATGCAAATATTTGTTTAGGTTATAAAATGCAACACATTTCCCAGTTTGCAGATTGTTGTGGCAGAAGAAATACCCTCTTTACAATGTTTTTCGGTCGTGAAAATTTAATGGAAAGAAAACAATGGGGTATTTTATACGTGTCCTTCCAAAGAAAAGAGTTTGGAGTGTATTGATACGTACGTCTCATCGCAAACGTTTGGTCACTTGCTTCCATAGTTTCGACTCTTTTTACCAGAAAATATTATATGCAATTTGCTGGTCATTGAAATTCATTCACAAAACAATAATTATTTTATTTAACTTAACAATAAATATATAAAATAAAGTATAAGTTGCTGTTTCAAATTGTTATCATATAACATTTTTCAAAAGTTTTCATAAACAGTTTCAGTGACTTGAAATTTCCTAAGAGCATCAATTACGCAAATTAACTGTTATTAATAACATATTGACGATTGATCTCTTTCTTCTTACAATTAACATTTTCGCCCGGAAATTTGTAGAGATTATGTTCCTCTACTCCCAAACCTTAGAATATTGAGGATATCTCTAGAGGGCTAATCATTGAGTAATGGGCCCCTGCCTATAGAATTACAACTCTATCTTTTCAATAACAAAAGACCCATCGAAAATAATGAGCAACTTCAATAGAAAGGTAAATCTATCTTGTTTTTAATAACACATCATTAAATTCTAATAGGAAATTTATTGGTATAAGAAATAAATCTTTAATTAATAATTTCATAATTAAAAACAACAAAAACAAATGAATTAGAAACGGAATCATTTGTTAATTTGCATCTCATACAAAAAAAAAATTACTTTAATATAATGTCATTGATGTTGCCTTCCAAATAGGACGTTTAGTATTTTATTTCAAAATATCTGAATAATTTAAGAATAAACCAAATAATAAGCCAAAAAATGTGCTTGAAATAATCACTATATATTTTTCAACTTTTCCAGTGAAATGTTAATCATAAATTTTCTTCCATTAATATAATGGTTAGAGAGCATGTCATTGCATATTCATATTTATAATTTAAAACTTAACCTAGTAACTTCAGTGGTTAAAGCAGCTTAGAATTAACTCCAGTGTATAATTTATTCATAAGATAAGTAATTGCTAATTCATTTAATCTTTAATCTAACATCTAACTAAGGATGTTCTTAATCAACATTATAAAGACTTCAGATGGTAATTAATGTTGCATGTGTAAACGTAGCACTTTTGCTTCATCGTATGAAGCCTAAATTTAGTCATAAATGTGTCGTTACTTTGCTAATAGATAGATGCATTAATAGAGATAGAATGCAAACTATATTTACCGTGGAGTAATACTCCCTGTTTGGAGTAACTCAAATATTCGGAGTATTTACCTTGGAGTAATACTCCCTGTTTGGAGTAACTCAAATATTCGGAGTATTTACCTTGGAGTAATACTCCCTGTTTGAAGTTCACAGGACGAAGCAGTTTTTAATCGTTTAAGTAAGATAGAAGAAACTGACCCATCCTGTTAAATTGTTTTCACTTTCTTATAATGATGAAATTGTGAAATCAACCGATAGTTCGAAATGATAATTGAACTCTTTAACCTGCAAAATTGTTTTACGATTTGTTTCCGAATGAATTTGTTCAGCAAATTTTCTATTTAGTTAAATTATTAATTATTGGATGCATTAGCAGTATAAATAAAAACATTTACACTATTTTAGATAAAAGGAATGATATTTTTTTTTCTTTTTTTCAAAACATGGTACACTTTTTGCTCTGCAGTAAAACTGTAAATCGTATAATAATTAATCATGGCTCTATTTAGCTCTTTACAATAGCATATAATTCCTTATTTCAATTATAAAAATACTAGTATTCAATTATATATAATCTGTCAAAAATTTGATCAGTGGATTATAAAAGATTATTAATTAAATGATTAACTATTCAATTGGAGTCATTGAAGTTCTTAGAGAAGGATTAAAGTATTATGGCACTGATTACTGAATTAAAACAAAAATGGGGTGTAAATATAGGGTGAATTGTACCAATATAGAGTGAATTATACCAATATAGAGTGAATAATACCAATATAGAGTGAATTGTACCAATATGGAGTGAATTGTACCAATATGGAGTAAATTGTACCAATATGGAGTGAATTGTACCAATATGAAGTGAATTGTACCAATATAGAGTGAATTGTACCAATATGGAGTGAATTGTACCAATATGGAGTGAATTGTACCAATATAAAGTGAATTGTACCAATATAGAGTGAATTGTACCAATATGGAGTGAATTAAACCAATATAGAGTGAATTGTACCAATATAGAGTGAATTGTACCAATATAGAGTGAATTGTACCAATATGGAGTGAATTGTAGCAATAAAGAGTGAATTGTACCAATATAGAGTGAATTGTACCAATATAGAGTGAATTGTACCAATATGGAATGAATTGTACCAATATAGAGTGAATTGTACTAATATAGAGTGAATTGTACCAATATAGAGTGAATTGTACCAATATGGAGTGAATTGTAGCAATAAAGAGTGAATTGTAGCAATAAAGAGTGAATTGTACCAATATAGAGTGAATTGTACCAATATAGAGTGAATTATACCAATATAGAGTGAATTGTACCAATATGGAGTGAATTGTACCAATATGGAGTAAATTGTACCAATATGGAGTGAATTGTACCAATATGAAGTGAATTGTACCAATATAGAGTGAATTGTACCAATATGGAGTGAATTGTACCAATATGGAGTGAATTGTACCAATATAAAGTGAATTGTACCAATATAGAGTGAATTGTACCAATATGGAGTGAATTAAACCAATATAGAGTGAATTGTACCAATATAGAGTGAATTGTACCAATATAGAGTGAATTGTACCAATATGGAGTGAATTGTAGCAATAAAGAGTGAATTGTACCAATATAGAGTGAATTGTACCAATATAGAGTGAATTGTACCAATATGGAATGAATTGTACCAATATAGAGTGAATTGTACTAATATAGAGTGAATTGTACCAATATAGAGTGAATTGTACCAATATGGAGTGAATTGTAGCAATAAAGAGTGAATTGTAGCAATAAAGAGTGAATTGTACCAATATAGAGTGAATTGTACCAATATAGAGTGAATTGTACCAATATAGAGTGAATTATGCACTTCTTCTATTGCTCGACTGTGATTTTCTTTCATGGTTCTCATTTTTTTTGGGACATTTATACATTGTTTTATAAAATATCTCCTCAAACACTATTTTGTCACATTATTATTTATGCATTCAATGCATATTTAATTAAATATTCCATTTATTCTATGTGAAAGGCAATAGCCATGATTGGCTGATAACTATTTGGTATGTAATATATCAGTCGTGTAGCTACACGATATATTAATATACACTATACGTTTTAGTCTGTTGTATTGTAATAACTATACGTTATATTTTATTGTATAGTGATAACTATACGTTATATCCTATCGTATAGAAATATGATTTAAACAGTAAATTGGTAAATTCATTCCGAACAGTAATAGTCCAGTTATTTGATATCACTTGGTATTGTTCTATTTTCTAGCTACTGTACTATTTTTTTTCTTTCTAATCTCTCAAAATATTCATATAGATAACACCAGAGAAAACTATTAACAATAAATTATTATTCTTTCGAATATTTCAAATAGATTCTTTTGTTATTCAATTTTTCATTTTATGTAGGAACAAGAGAAGAATTTTCGTTAGTGTAAATACACAGTAACTGATATAGGTAAATACGTACATTAATTGCAATATCGAATATGTGACACCATTGGCATACACCTGATATGGACACTTTTACCATCACTTTAAGATGTTACTTCTGTGACTCAGACAAAGATAATCCATCCATCCATCTTCTCTCCTTCATTTTCCCCTGTCAGCTGTAATAGCCACAAGAAATGTCAGTGTGCAACATCTTACCCTGGCCATGATAAATGCTGACAGAGATGTTACTAAGAGGTGATGGTTAGATTAATTGGCCTGGAGCAGATTCTAAATTGCCCAGAAAATAGAGAAATAAGGAAAAAGATACAGAGAAGGTCCTATCTTATATTTTATTTACATTTATCATAGACAATATCATCACATGCATTTCTCATGTACAGTATCATCACATACATTTTCATGGAACTTCTATAAATTGATAAAATCGTAATAGCCCGATCATCAATAAAGTATTTTTTTTTTAATTGAAAAGACATAATTTTTTCCATTAAATACAACAACAATATCTTACTTTCTGAAATGATGTAAGTTTTATGTCATTTATTTAAGGGGATCGCCCCCCGAAGAAATATCGTAATTTTATCATTATTTTTTATTGTGTAAATAGTTGCTTTTTAACCTTCTTATAGTGTGTGCAAAATACCAGATGTATCGTATAACTCTAAACCCCCCAGGGGAGAGGGAGAGAGGGAAAAGTGGGCCGGGGAGTAGGGAGTCAATATGTACTCTAAAAACCATCTCTCAGCCAATTATAATTCGTAATAATTAATTATCTCGCAATATCTGGTATCTAACCTACCGCTATATAACGCCCACACCAATGAATGCAAAGAAAGATTGCTCAGTTATCGCTAAACCTTTGAAGTGGATGGATGCTGCGTGTCAGATCATCAAACTTTGAAAGGAAATTCCTACTAATTCGGAGTTCTACAAATCTTGTAATTCAAAACATCCCACCTGTTTTTTGGTTGAAGCTAGAGCATTGCGGTTTTTCGCATTCGATACTCCATAATGATATCTAAAATATAATTGCCTTCGATTTTTGATTTTCGAATTTGTTGTAGAAAATTTTTTCCGACAAAATTTTTTCCGACGAAATTTTTTCAGAATTTTTGGTATACTTTTTATGAAAAAGTCGAAATTTAGAAAACCCATTGAAAATCAAAAATCGAAGGCAATCATATTGTAGATATCAGTATGAAGAATCGAATGCAAAAAACCGCAATGCTCTAGCTTCAACCAAAAAACAGATGGTTTTTTTTTAAAATGGTTCGAAATTTGTTCGAAATTCGAATAACTCGTTTTCTAAGGGTCTTATCGAAAAAATGTCATGAACAAAAACGATAGATGATTCAATTTTATATATACATACAAGGTTTCAGAACCATAACTTCATTAATAAAAATTTTCAAAATTTTGGGGGCGGTCCCCTTAATGATACAACAGGGTGCCTCTTAATACTTCAGCAGTATTTCATGAGCATATATAAAGCTTACAACAGTCATGTGAATAATATATTGAAAAAAAGAGGAACAAGCAAAGTGCAGCTAATATATTATGTTACAACAAACATCATTAGTTTGAGACTTCATTATTCTTTGCTGATAAGAAAACCATGCTTAATTAGCTTGGAAAATGATCCTTTATGCTATCTTTTTATGAAAATGCATGTGCTACATATTAATCAATGGAACTGATTGTTAATATCTGTAGCTGAATAGCAACACTATAGTATTGTTGCCCGAAAATTTCTTTTAAAAATTATATGGGCCTGCAGAACTGTATTGTTTTCAAATTTTCTTCAATAAATATCATTATCGTTAGTCCTCTAAATACTATATTTCTCAAAGCTACCTATCACAATGATAAGTCATAGAACATTTAGATCATAGGTCATAGTATACATCATAGATCGTAGATCAAAGATCACTTTAACAATCAAAGTCAATAAGGGGTATAAATCACACCATTGAACAACAATCCAAAGTTGAGTTTATAACCAGTATGATGATATTAACAGAGATATATATAGTCATAAACGTAGGAGAGTTTATAAGCCACTTTTGACCCATTTAATGTCGATATATATTGTGTACTGATATGGAGCATTATTTTGAATTTAATGCTTTAAAATAGTTATAACGGTTTGATATAATAGATAGAGTAACTGATTGGCCAAATTTACACGACCAATGTGATGCTATCAACAGAAAGCTATAGGAATAAATGCAATAAAATTCATAATTATCAGCCAGAATCACTCCAAGGAGCTGGATTCTTTATTATAATTTTTTCTAATGTTTCTGTAATATCCCTTTTGAATTTAAGTAATCGTATTCATTCTAATAATTATATCCTAATAATATTCGAATACATTCCTATTCTAAGAAATAACAATGCTTATCTATTCCATTTACTAAAATGGAGATCTTCACACCGAATTATTTTCTTTTTGTAGCGTTAGAATTAAATTGCTTCATTCCTACTCAAGGCAGGCGTTTAATTTTCAATTAAGTAAATTCCTCAGTGGGCATTTCTCGTAGAGGAAATTATTACATAGTAATTTGCTCTGCTAAAAATCCAATTGAAATGAGGAGGAGGTTTCATGCTTTACTTACATTTTCATAATGCACAATGTAGTACAAATTTATTTAAACCCTATACAGTGTACACACAAATAAAATTGTAAAGAGAAATACAAGTTAGTTTAAAATCACAAAGTACTATTTATACCATTGATGAGAGAGTTTAAATATTTTTTATTAATCTACAAGAAAATAATTAATTCTTAAAATTCATAATATGCAGGTTCCGGAAGGTAATGTCTTAGGTGGCATTACTCATTTGAAATGTTAATCGCATAACTCAAAAAGTATTCAACCAAATAACCTGAAATTTAGTGGAACGATTGGTCAATGTCAAGAAATTTGCTGGTAGAATTTTGGGATAGATCGGGCGAAAGGTCAAGGTCAAGATCATTTATAACTCTATAACTCAAAAAGTAAGTGAACGGGTTAAAGGTTGAGGTCAAAGTCATATATGAGCGGTGGTGAAGGTATGTGCTCTACCGAGTTCACATAATCTACTTTAATGTGCTTTCATATTACGAACTGCAGTTATCTGTTAAATGTAATAAGTCAAATAATTAAATAATGTAACAACAATAAAATTTTGTATATTGCTTTTTATAATGTACTTAATGTTTATAAACCGTGCCTAGTACTAATTTTGAGTTGATTCAATACCTTTTCAAGTTACAATAATGATTATATTTATTGTGATTGTAAGTAATTAACCGACCTCAAACTATTAAACATTTAAACTTACCAAGTATCTTGATAAACTTTTGTGATTTTGAACAGTCATTCCTCCATTAATATTGAGTAAGTAAGTAGAAGTACATTATGTGTATCCATATTACGAACTGCAAGCATATATTGCTCAACAATCTAAATTTAATCACAAAATGGGATTTTATATAAACAAAAAGTGAGGGAAAAAGTTATTAGATGTGTAATGGCTACGTAGCAGAGTTGGTATAGGAATAAACACAACAAATTATTGGTAATTTGAAGTTAAAGGACTATTTCCAGTAGGTATAATAATGAAAGATGAAATTTCTGTAGCAAAAATGAAACAAATGACTTTATTTCAAATTTACGTTCAGCCAAATAACTTTTTGCCAAATGTCCGTTCAGCCAATTTTTTTTTTTTGAAGTTTCATTTTTTCATTTCCAGCCAAATGTCTGTCAGGTTCAGTGAAAGGTATTTTGAACTTGGCCAAAATGTATTTCTCATGTGGTCCGAATACACATTTTCTGTATTTACTTTCTAGAAAAAATGCAGTTTTATTTGGTTTTCATTTTCATATCACTTCAAATTGCTTGCAGAAAAACCTATTTCCTTTTGCTATCACGGATATTAAGTCAGTGCTATTGACACGAAGGTGGAAAAGGACCTATTCTACCAGTCTTTAAACAGAAAAGAAATTTTGATTCAAGAAATTAAATTCCTCCCAAACCCTAACGATAAATCCGTCTGACGAGAGTAACAGTTCTCTTTTCTAATCTCAGGCCTAAGGAATCCGATAACATTGAAAAGGAATCTTAGGTGAAGAATTAAAAGATTTATGTAGTCCGGTTTTTGAACGAAAAGGCTTTTCATAACACAAAAAATAGAAACGTAAAACGAATTTCAAAATAATTCAATGATATGATCAATTAATTGTTAAAACTGTACAGTCAAAGAAAAGGGCTTCTTCTGTGATAGTTTCTTCATAGCTTACTAATTGAAAATCTGCAAAAAGAAACTTTGTAGATGTTTCAAAATTGGTCTGAGTACATGACGATAAATTTGTTAGATTAGAAAATAATAGAAAATTTTGATTTGTGAAATTACAGTAACATAAGTTAAAATAGATTACGTGAATTCGGTTGAGCGCATACATTCGCCTCCATTTATAAATGACCTCGACCAACCAATAATACCTAAGTTACAAATGGACCTTCACCTCAACCTTTGACCCGTTTCTATTCCAAAATCTAATAAACTGGTAACTTCATGCACTATGGTGAAATACTTCTTGAGTTATTGAGTAATATATGACCTTGATATTGACCTTTGACGGGATTGTTACCAAAATTCTACTAGAAGATTCCGGTTCATTAACCAATCGTCCCACCAAAATTTATGCAATTTTGTTTAACACTTTTTGAAATATGCAAATAACAAGATGATATTTAAATAAATGCCATCAAAAATATAATCTTCCGCTTTCTGCGAAGGTAATAATTATTATTATATACTTTTTCTTATATGATTGAAAATGTGGAACAGTCCAATAATATTTCTAAGTTCTGAAAGGATTTAATATAAAATGAAAAAACTGAATTATTATTAGAACAGTGAAAAATATCAATTAAATAAACTAAATAACTATTCTGTAACACGGCACATTGAATTAATTCTTTGATATGGAGTTTGTTTTATTTTACTCTGATAAAGACATATAGTCCAGCGCTGTTTCGAATTTCAGACCATTTTTATTATAACATTTTATATTAATTTATCGTTCAGTTTCAATGTAGGGTGAATTATAAATTACTCTTAGATAACATATACAATATATTATATAATAACATAGCAACATATTTTTTTAAATATAGATAAGGTAATATAAAATTTAGTGTGTTACAAATTTTTTCAATAGCATTTAGCAAACAAAATAGCTCCAATAGTAAAATCTATGAAGCATTTCTATTTAATTTTAGCAGAATTTAGTTTTCCAGTCTATAGATGATGTCATTCCATCGCTTTGAAGTTATCACATGCAACATATTGCTCATCAAAACATCAAAAATAACCCATTAATATTCGCAATTGAATCCATATACTCCAAACAAACGCTGACTTCAAAGTAATGATTGGAATGGTTCGTGTCTGTCTATTATCAATAAAAATGATTTCAATATTGGAGTGAGGCGTCGCAGATGATTTTTGTAGCCGATGGCTGGGAGAAATTTGAAGACTGTTTCAATATTCATGACATGGAACTTTCAATGGATTTTAATCTGAATTTAAAATATAGTATCAATCTTTTATACAACAGTCAAAAGGCAAAACGGCTTGAATTGGTGTAGGGTAAGTTTCGAATTATTCGATGGTTCTATACCTTCGATCATAAAAACAAAAAAAATAATAACTATTATTTAACTTGTTATTATATACTTTTTCTCATATGCTTGATAATGTGTGTGCGTCCAATAACTCGTTACTTAACCCTTCTGCAATCATCACAAAGTCAATATCATTCCCTTGTTATTTAACTGGTAAGCTATAGGATTCTGTATTGCCTTACAAATTATTAAAAAACTTAGACCCAGAGTTTGAAATCAAAATAATTTAATTGAACTACAGTCTATTTACTAAATTATTTGAACTAATTAAACTATTAGTGATTTCACTGGCGTTATTTGAATTCGATTGGCAACATATAGTCCAATGTATAGTAACATTTCCCCTGATATGTAATATTGTTGTATTGAGGTAAATATTACTTCAATATCTGGGCAATAATTCATCAAAAATTATACACTATTCAAGTGCATTCTCTTACAATCTACTTTCTGGAAGTGCATTCTTTTACAATCTACTTTACCAAAGTGCATTCTTTTTACAATCTACTTTACCAAAAGTACATTCTTTTACAATCTACTTTACCAAAGTGCGTTCTTTTACAATCTACTTGACAATCTACTTTACCAAAGTGCAATCTTTTACATCTACTTTACCAAAGTGCATTCTTTTACAATCCACTTTACCAAAGTGCATTCTTTTTAGAATCTACTTTACCAAAAGTGCATTCCTTGACAATCTACTTTACCAAAGTGCATTCTCTGACGGCTTAATAATGCAGGCTGAAGATTGACTTTGAAAAGATGTTCTTCATCCGAGAGAAGATCTCCCGGGTAGTAACTCAATTAACGTTCAGTCTGTCAGAAAATACATCCATTAATGTTCCAAAGGAGTGCCAAGCTTCATCTATCTCACTTCTCACGGTTAAACAATTATTAATAAAAATGAAGAAGATGAAAAACAGTAATGTATGTTTTTCACAAGACAGATCTGAATCTCATCAATGAAATTAATGGTACATCATGTCTCATTAAAAGTACCATTGCTTACATTTAGCGTCAAATACAATTCATAGAATGAGAATATGTTTCCATTAACGGGTAAGGTATAACAGTTCAATATTGCAAACACATTGTATTTATATGGTTTAATGGTTATAATGAAACAATATAGTATTAATATGAGTAATTCAAATTAATTCAATCTAATCTCCTTAAGAAAATATTAATAACATGTGGTTAAGCCATTTTAGAACCATTTAATAGAAACAATAAACCATATTGAAGCCATATTTATAATATCTTGACAATAGTATGATGTTATTATTTAGTATAATAAAAATAGCTAAGAAAAGTCTATATGATAGAAAAATGTCTTTTATAGTATTCATTTATTACATGCAATTTGTTTTCAGTAAAATTTTCAGTTTTCAGTTATGTTAGAATAGGATCCCCATTTTCCGAAGACCGAATTCTATTTTAGGGTGGTGTGGATTTTTGATTCTACGTTTCTAGAGGGAGATCAAACAATCAGAACACTTTTTTCACAATATTATCTATTAAAGATAAGATATAATGCAGGGTTGAAGTCAATGCTCTGATAAACAATTTAGTTAACTCTAAAACTGTAACTTTGCTTCACAAGGAAGTGTGAAGCTAACGCTAGGTAACACTACCGTAGCGTGGATCGCCCTATTGATGACTGAACATAGATTAGTCGTAGACAACAGTATTTATAGAAAAGATTGAGTAAAGGGAATCCAAAAAGTTAAAGATTTACATCTTGAAATGTATTTAATAAATTAGCCACGCCTGAAAATGTTATTTACTTTGACGGAAGGTTAACATCTTAAATATGAATTTAGGCAACATGTTACAATATTCACTTCTAGCAAGTTAAATGTAGTTCATTTGTTTCAGCTCATACGATATCTTGCTACTAATCTCTGTAGAATTATGGAGATATTGGTTTCTGTTCCCTTGTATTAAATGTGATAAATTATTTCAGTTTATTGCAATAGTGTATTAATTGACTTAAAATATATTCATTAATGAATTACAAACACGTGATTATATTTTTTATTATATTCTGTAAAAGATAGGGTGAGTTCCGAATAATCGAGCAGTTCGTTATTTTTATATATGTTATTCTTATATACTCTGATAACTCAGAACATATCTGATCCAGTTCTCACCCTAGAATATACATAGGGAACAATAGCAATAACTTAACAAATAAATATAACAATCAAAGTAAGAAATAAGTCAAATTAATATATGTAATAAATCAAATATTTATAAGTAATAATATTAAATTTTTGTATGTAATGGATACTTTCCACTTGTACAATTTTCAACATTTATATTTCTTCTTTTATTTCTATTAACATTTTATTTCCTAAATACATTAGAAACGACTTGTCACAACTCTAAGTAATTCTTTTGAAAATCTCAAAGTTAACTACAGATAGAAATATTTTTCTTGGTCCAAGCTGTCAGGTTAGGTCCATTAATATCATTAGAGGTCCCATTGAACCTCTAAAGTGAACCATTTGGTCGTTTGAGGGGTCCCACTTAGTGACTCTTGTTCACAATTACATTACGGTGTTATAAACACTTTTCAAAGTACAATAAGGGAAATTGGCCATTACCAGATGGGAAGAAAATACGGAGGAAAGTTTCAATAGGTTATCATAGAAAAATCCGATTAAAATCTTAATGAACATTCATGTTTTAATTAAATCGTTTTTAATAATAACCTGTTGGAGTTTTCGTCAGGTATTTCATTTGCATTTGCTAATTACAACTTTCACCAAAGGATGTTATAATTTCTATCAAATTTATGAAATTAATTTATAAATGATGATAAAAAACTGTTTGCAATTCCTTGAATGATAGAAACCTGCGATATTCTTACAATAAAATGTAGAAAAGTGTGCGCTGAAATGTACATTCTAGGTAAATATATATTTTAATTACTTAAAGGAAACTGTTATATATTTTGGAAAAATATTTTCGTATAACAATACATTCTGATGGATCAAAAATGAGGACTTATAATAATACAACATTCAGTTTATGTTATCTTGTTTTCAATGAGAAAAATACCGTCTATAGAAAGAAAGAACACAGTGGTTGACATAATTTACATAATTAATAGCGAATAAAAATCCTCTATGGCAGTTTGCATATAAATCTACCACTCAGGCATCAATATTTGGCATATCTGCTCAAGTTTTAACATGCGTGGTGCCAAATTTCTCAGTCAGTTGCTCACTGGCGTCCGAAGAAGGAGGTTGTCATGACGCAGGTAATCTTCCCATATATATTACTTCATATTCAATTATTTAGATATAGTAAAGTGATATATTTCTAGAATATGAATTACAATGTTTATAATGATATGTAGGACCCATAATTTATTTCACATATATCCTATTTACGTATATATCTTGTATTTTGATGTGGTTGAGATATCGACCACTGGCAAGAACCAGTGTTTCTAGCAATTGTATTTGTGGTCGATTTGTAAGCCACTGCTAACTTGCAACAGAATATAACATTATGCTAAATATGATGTTTATAATGATATTAGCTGTATCTAATAATGAGATTACACTCTATGACCATTTCTATATCATTGTATGATGATGACGACACTTGATGATGACGACTCATTGCTGCTGAAATTACATGTCCAGACTCTTCTGAAGATGAAATGAAAGATGATGATCCAAAAGACCACGATTTTGAAGTTGATGTGCCTCATGCTGTCACTATCACATTATATAATATGAGGAGGAATGTAATGGGCATATTGAGCTCACTATTGGAGAATCTGTAGAACTAAGAATATGAAAACTAAAGAATATGATTGGAGGATGATAGCTCATTAGTTTCTGTCACAAAATGGAAGTATAAAAAGAAGTTCTTCTGATCTTGATCATTCATAATTCCTTAGAATAACCCATATCCAGGTGTTAGAAAGATGGATCATTTGAAGTATACTCTGGAACTGTGGTAAAACGAGACTACAACAACAAAAATATGTGCTATGATGACAAAGCAGACATATAGATGTCTATTTATCAGTGCAATCACAAAAGTGAGAAATGGTGGCATGGGATTTTTTTCCTCTGCTCGATGTGACAACAGTCTTCCAAACTAATAGTCTTGCATCTCGGCAGGAACCTGCACTCCTTCTTTTTCAAAAAATCTTCTTGTGGTAAAGTTCGGGAGGAAATTGTTAATCCTCCTAAAACACACAAAGAGAGAATGCTTCTCAAAAATATCATTGAAAGAAAACTAAGAATTCTGTATTAATATGGGACAGACACACATCAAACTGCTTTTTTTCCTTTGAAAGCAACTATCTCCTAGCGTTATGTATAGGGGATTAATTTTTTCACCAAATGGATAGTGGTTAATATATGAACCACCTTATATTTCCATATATACAAATAAATTTAAACTTTCAATAGTGTTTTTGCATTATTTAACCTCCAAACAACTAATTTACATAAAATTATCCCAAAAATTTTTAATCATAAAAGTTTGATATACAAAGGGTTAAAAACTAACGTCTTTGAGTTTAGAAGTAACAGAGTAATTTAGTTGTAAGAATACTATCAAGACAATTTCGACACCATTTCAAACCGCTAGACAAAGAATATCGAGGTGTCTTTTTCTCATCATGGAATTCTATGGCGTAGAATGTGCTTCTAAGGAGCTAGTCCGATGGTAACATTCAGGACATTTGGGGCCAAAACATGAACACTTTGAACGTGACAGCTTGTTCAACCTTACAACTTTCTGACTAAAAAGAAACATGAATAAAGGAAGACCAAGCCTCAAGATAGGCATAATTATATGTTAATTTTATGTCAGGTCCATTATAAAGTGACTCTCGAGAGGTTATTTTTATCAGGGGTTTGCTATATTTTTAATTCGTTGTATCAGTTTAATGATCTCTACTTTGTTTTTTGATTATCAATTATTTTTTTATATAAAACCTTCATAGTAGTTTTGCTATTAATTTCACTTTCATTTTACCATTTCTGAAAAAAGTGATGTTTATTTTTCAATATTTAAATTGACTTCATTTAATAATTTTTCAAATTTTCATAAATGCTTACCTCAACAAAATCTAAAGTCAGGTCAATAATTTAGTACGAAAAATGGTGAATGGATTACATTATTTTATTTTTTGATGTTGCAAGTTTTAGAATTCGTGAATATCTGGTATCCACGATTATTGCACCCATCATGGATATCAAATAAAATAACGGAATAATTAATAATTATTATATAATTTTTCGGTACATTCTAAGTTCACGTCCCTTTTTTATTTAGTCACGCGAACTAGGAACTGATTCAAATACCCACTTCCTAGTTCACGTCCCTAAATGGATTAATGTATTTATGTATTAATTTTGGTTAAATTTAATTACCTTTTATCTGATTAAAATATGTTTCACTAAAGAATATTAATTGACAGAAAATCTAGTATCTTGACTACATATACTAATAAATTAACAATACCAAAAGAGAATATTTGAAATTGAAAATAAGATAATTACTACAGATTTAGAAAATAAATTCACATTTGTATATTAATCAAATTAAAAAAAAAGCTATTAAAATAGGACGTTTACTCTTTTCCTAGTTCATGTCCCTGAAGGATTTAAGGACATGAATTAGGAAAAGTGTATTTGGATAAGTTCCTAGTTCACGTCCCTAAATGAAATAGGGACGTGAACTAGTAATTCAACAATTTTTCTTATATGTTTGAAAATGTGGAATCATTCGATACATCTGAACTTACCCTATTTTACCAATTTACGCTGCAGAAAATGAACAACTGGCCCCGGTATACTAATCAGAGAAAATATTATATTTTCTCTCCCGACATTGTGATCATTTTTCTTTCTTTTTCCCTTCTTCTGTTCTCGTAATTTGGATGAAGACAAGTCACAGTCTCTTATTTTAGATGTTTGGTAATATATATGTACAATTCATTTTTCTGTTATCTAGATAACATGTAGATTTATTTACTAAATACTTTTAGTCTTTTATCGTTAATCAGTTTATTGGACTCAATATGGTCACTAGGAAGATAAAGGGATAATTCCAAAATAGTCCATTTTTCTAAATACCAAATCTGTAAAATGTATCATTTTGCTGAAGATACCAATCATACCTAGCCCGAGTCTTTGCCCGAGATTAATCAGTACGCTATAATTTCATTTCATCATTTCACAAAAAGGTGAAAGATTGAAGGTTTTAATCAGCAATGCCAGGAAAATATCCACAAAAGTCGATCTGATCATCCTATTCGTTTTAATTAGTCAGATTGAACTCGTATGAGAGCGACATCCACGGATTCAATTTCTTTGTTGACATTACTCACTTTTGTCAAAAATTAAAATAATTAGGTAATACTGAGAATAATGACGTAATACACATAAATGCACAAAATGTTTCAAACAGCAATTCTATTTTTGATTTACAAATTGCTTTCATCGATGATTTCTGTATATTTTTTTCACAGGTGCATTAAAAAAACGGAACACTAATTACGAACTACAAATTAAATCCAAACCGAATTATAGAGAACAGATATGAAAATTTGAAAGTATTCAGTATTCCTTATTTTATCCACCCATAAGTAAAGTACTCTTGATTTTACTAAATAAGAAAACAGAAAACACGTTCACAATATTTCAAAAAGAACAAAAATACATTTTATTTGATATTTAATAACTTGGTATTCTAATTACTCATAAAATATGTGAGTATCCATGTAATAAATACAGGTAATCTACTCACTTAGTAGAGTATGTATAAGAAGTATGTAATACACATGAGGATGAAGTTCTACCTAATTTCCAAGATCTTCAGAACAAATTAAAGGTCTTGTTTTAGTTGGTGTAACTTGAGAATGGGTGTGGTGGGAAAGAGAGGGTTGAGTTAGTTTTTTCATCACCCTCCACCATGAAAAACACAGAAAAAAGTAATGAATAATATATATAATCTATCTATAAATGCTATAAAAAAGTCATGTCAGTCGGTCCGTCACAAAATGGGTTAATAAATTAAACAGCCATTCTATCCACAGCGCCTCATAAAGTCCGTATGTAACATATTTATTGATTGAAAAACTCAAATTAAAATGAAAATTCAATTATTTTCGACAATATCAATAATATGGATTACCTGTTATCAATAATTTAAAAAATCATAGTTTTGACATTTGAGAGTATATACATATTGCATGCATATATATTTAACTTTAATTTTGAACCCTTTATAATGATTGAATTCTCAATGGATGAGAAACTAGTGAAAATATATAATAAAACTGTGCTATAATTGATGTTATAGGGAAGTTAAAAGTCAATTTTCAATAATGAATAATTATTTATGAATTTTTACAACAACGAATCGTATTTTAAAAGTTAAAAGAATTTGTACAGTAAATTTTGCAATTGAAAAGATGATATTGACAATCCTAATTAACTGCTTTGTTTTTGTTACAATCATTAATTCTTCAAAAAAATACAAAGCAATAACTCGGTTGATTCTGTTTGTGAAGATTCCAGGGTAGGAATGATCAAAGGTGGAATCGCTTCGCAAGATTGCAAAGAAAAGCAATCTAGTCACGAGATTTGCGGGATCAAATAAATATCGGGAGAAAAAGTCAAGACTCTACTTTGTTTGTGGAAGATTTTCCTAAAAATCATCGTAAGAGTTTTACAGAACAAAAGAAGATTGATGTTTTGTTGCCTTTCTTTGAAGTCCAATAATAAATAGCGAGTGTAAAGCTATCATGGGATGAAATAAATCGCATGGTAATAATAAATAGCGAGTTTAAAGCTATCATAAGATAAAATAGATCACATGTCAATTCTCATTAGCTGTTTTGAAAGTATAACAACCATTACCTTTATAATACGCACTTTTATATTAATTTGAAATTAATTTATTTAATTTATTCATAAACTAATAAAGAATTCGAGAATGGAGTGTGGTGATTGATAGAGTGATTTTTTCAAGGTTTTCAATTAAATTTTAAATAATTTGTTTTGAACATATATAGTGTTAATTCCGAGTAATCGTATGGTTCTACCCATTACAATAATGTAAGAATAAAATATAATATTAATTACTTAATTTTTCACAATATAAATCAATGAATATAAATATTAAGTACAACAGCTAAATTGTATGAGGTTAATTAAATGTTCACCCATAAAATATTATTTTAATTTTATGATTCTAAAGATATAAAATAGATTAAAGAACATCTATCAATTAAAAGAATCTTGGGTTTTGTCTTTGCAAGAAGATACAAAACAGAAAAATGGTTTTATATTAAAAAAAGATCGTCAAATCTCAAAGAATATTTTATATAAAATCACGATCAACTATGGAATGATTGACAATTTTGCTATCTTCCTAACCTATACAACAGGAAGAATATATGTAAATAATTCAATTAATTAATACAAATAAATAATGTTATAACGAAGCGAATTAAGCATGGACTTAGAGTCAGAACATTAGAGTTGTTTACCATTTTACCTTCATTGTAATTAATATTTATCCTAATAGTATTGAACTGAAACAAGCGAATTAAGCACTGAGAACTCAGAACATTAGAGTTGTTTCTTCATTTCCATGCAAATGAGAGTTTCTGTCCAAAGTTTCAGTTCCATTTCAGATATCAGAGAAAGAAATATCAATAACAACTCGGAACTTGGAACTTACCTCAAGTTTGGGGTAAAGCTAATTTTTAAATAAACTTTTTCATATTAGAGGTATTAGGATATCATTCGAACTGAGCAGTACCTAAACAACATACTGGACAGTTAATGGAGTAGAGGAAATACATGGATCTTTTGGAAAATAAAAATTAATAAACTAGAAATAAAAATTATTCATAATGCTTTGGTTTAAAACACGATTATTCCATTAAGATTCTCGGCCAGTAAGCCATATTGATTAAACACTTAAATAGATGAAAAAACTATAATGGTAATTCTCTAAGAATTTTATATGGAAATGAAACCATTTTTCGTGACTATACAAGCAATGATTGCTGCGTGATTTGAATCTGTTTCTTTTTTGTCAGTTGCAGTCTACATCCTGCATACACTTTACAAGATGTGGAGCCACCACAAATGCTTTACTTTTTGACCCTAACTACTTACTTTACAAGATGTTTAGCTACCACAAATACTTTTTTTGTTTACAAAACTACCTACTTTACAAAATGTGGATTATCACAAATGTTTTACTTGTAGACCGAAACTACCTACTTTACAAAATGTGGATTACCACAAATGTCTTACTTGTAGACCCAAACTACCTACTTCACAAGATGTGAAGCCATGACAACAACGCTCCAAAAGTGTCGTGTAACATGGATACATATGAACTGGGTTCAATAATAATTAATTAATAATTAATTATTAATTTCATATAGAACATTCAATGTGCAGTTAAAACGCTTTGAAAAAATGCTCGTGTGACTCTTCCTTACCCTAAATAAAATGATCAGTTTATGAATGATCAGAATCTTACTACTCAGATATACAAAGATCTAAGACGTGCTGTTTCGTTTATCTTTTATTAATTTACTCTTTATCATAATTATTAATTACAATTTAGTTTCAAATATATATAGTGTAAAAGATTTCCGTTATTAACTTTTTTCTAGGTTGACTGGTTTGGAGGTATTTTAATTCGCCATTCAAGGCACGATTTGGCTCAGTTAGCCGCAACCTTCGAATTGCTTGCTGTAATGTCCTTCGAATAGAACTCTCTGCAAGATTTTAATCCCAAATCTTAAAAGCATTTCGAATTATTAAGTGAATTGATTATTGTTGGATATTGACCAAATCGGGTAAATGTGATCGGCAGTTGGCCTATTAAAGTACTTTAACGGGAGTGAACCTTTTCTTGGGTCTAGGTCAGTTGATCCCCGGTCAAAAGATCCCCGGTTATTTTATTCCCAGTCATATTTTTCGTTTATACACCTATTATTCATTCATAATATGTGATTTTATTAATTATTTAATATATAATAGTTGTAGTTGCTAATAGCATTTCTACATTTTTTCTATATAATTACTTTAATTGTTGATAATTTAATATTTTGTACGTAAAACCTTAGTGCTAGAATAGCAATAGTGCAGTACCGGTAAAACTCTAAAACTAAACAGTCATGGGATTATTGTTGTGCCCATTTGAAAGATTTGATTTGAATAAGTGTAGATTGCTGAAAAATTAGGTACTATTGAATTCATCCACTTAAATTTTTAATCACTGATGAATTCATGGTTTTAATTCTTGTATTTCCAATAAAGTTTTAATGTAGATTTATGCATGAATTTTAAATTTTCAATGATAGGCAGATTTCATTTTAGGTACGCGTGTTAAATTCCTTTTTATTCATCAGTAGAGGTGAAAAGACTTGGTAGAGTTAGGTTTTATTATTGTTGTGCCCATTTGAAAGATTTGATTTGAATAAGTGTAGATTGCTGAAAAATTAGGTACTATTGAATTCATCCACTTAAATGTAGAATCACCTGTAAAAAATGTCAAAAGATACATCCTACTTGTTTGCACCGAGAACCAAAGAACTACGAAAAAACTAAATACGAAGCTGAACTTGAGAGGAAGGTAAACATGTCCACAAAAAATAACGACAAAGTCAAATGCCCTGCAATTCCAATCATAATAAGAAATAAGAGGAATAATCAACAAATTACCACATATGCTGCATTAGATCCTTATTCTACTTCCTGTTATATGGACAGAAGGTTAATGAAAAAATTAAATATTCCAGGAGAAGAACGCATGATGTCAGTTACTACTATTAAAGAAAAAGCTAGCAGCATGAGAGTAAAGGTGGTGACCGATGTCGAGGTTCTCTCTCTGGATAAAAGTAGTGTGATCACCATACCAAAACTCTACGCACAAGATTCGTGGACGTTCACAGAAGAGGATTCACCGAAGAAAGAAGATCTCCATAGCATCCCTCAGCTGCAAGATATTCCTTTTAAATATATCAAAGGAGACATAGGGATTTTGATTGGCATGAACGTGCCTGAAATTTTGAAACCACTTGAAATAAGATCTACGACTAAAAAGGGACCATACGCTTCACGTCACATTCTTGGATGGGCATTAAACGGTCCCGTAGAAGGAAAAGGACTAGCTTCATCTTGTTTTAGAATCAAAGAAAATTCTATTAGTGAGCTGAATGATATGTTCGCTAAAGCATTCGCAAATGAATATGACATTGGAAATGAAGACTCGAAGTATTCCATCGAAGAAGAAGATTGGCTGCAGTTTGTTGAAGAAAACACCGTAAGAACAGAAGACAACCACTTCAAAATTGCCATTCCAATCAAGGAAGATGAAAATATTCCCGATAATTACAATCAAGTAGAAGCTAGATTGAAGAGCCTCGTGAAGAAACTTGAGAAAGACGAAAATCTGAAAGAAGAGTATTCCAATTTTATGAACACTATGCTCGCAAGAAACTTCATGGAGCCTGTGAAGGACCAAGATATTGATGCTCATGAAGGTAGAAGTTACTACTTACCGCATCACGGAGTCTTTCACAAGCAAAAGAAAAAACTCAGGATTGTCTTTGATTGTTCCTTGAAGTACAAAGGACTTTCATTAAATGACCGTCTTATAAAGGGACCCGATCTTGCCAATTCCCTAGTTGGAGTTTTACTACGATTTAGAAAAGAGAGGATTGCAGTGACGGGAGATATTGAAAAAATGTTTCATATGGTAAAGTTACATGATGCTGACAAAGATCTCTTCCGTTTTCTGTGGTTCGAAAATAATGATATAAATACAGTCCCTAAGGTATTTCGAATGACTGTTCATATATTTGGCGCTACGTCTAGCCCAGCCATTGCAAATTTTGCTCTCTCAAAAGCTATGAAAGAGAGCAACTCAGAAATAGAAAAGCTTGACAAGTCATTCTACGTTGACGATATGATGGCTTCGTTTAAAAGCACCAAAAAGGCAATTGATGCAACCACTTCACTAAGAAACACCCTAGCTTATTGTGGCTTCAATCTTACATCTTTTGTCTCCAATTCAGAAGAGGTTATTCAAGCTCTTCCTAAAGAAAAACTGTCTACAGATAAGGAAAAAGTCCCTATCACAAATGAAGACTCATTTGAGAAAGCTCTTGGAATAGTATGGAAAACGACAAACGATACACTGGGATACAGCGTTAAGTTACCTGAACATCCAAACACAAAGAGAGGAATACTCGCGACAGCAAGTTCTATTTATGATCCCCTTTTTATTGCTAGCCCTGCGATTATAAAAGCTAAAAGAATCTTTCAAATCTGTTGCCATCTTAAGTTGGATTGGGACGCTCCCCTTCCAAATCATTATGAAATATCATGGCAAAGATGGAAAGATGAAATCAAGCAACTGAACAACTTTGAAGTACCGAGATGCTACAAAGAAACAGACGAAGAAATTCTTGAATCACAGCTCCACTTATTTGCCGATGGAAGTGAAATTGCCTGGGGCGCAGTAGCCTACTTGAGACAAAGAGATAAGGGCAACAATATTTCAACATGCATAGTTATGGCTAAAGCACGTTTAACACCAATTGACAGAGCTTCTTTGAAAACAACTCCGAGGATTGAATTAAATGCTGCAAAACTTGCCGTGTCCCTGGCTCAGAAAATTAAAACTGAATTTGTCAGTCATCAAGCTATTGATAAAACTTTCTACTGGACTGACAGCAAGGCTGTATTGCAGTACATTTTCTCTGAAACTGGTCACTTCAAGACATTCGTTGCGAATCGTGTCGCTTATATCAGATCTCTTACTGATTTAGGTGAGTGGAGAGCCATCCCAGGCAAACAAAATCCTGCCGATCTTCTCAGTAGAGGCACTTCTGATGTAAAAGAATTTGTCAAAAATCAAATTTGGATTCAAGGTCCAGACTTCCTCAAAGAAAAAGAAGAGAATTGGCCTCACACAAAGGACTATAATGTCAGCAATGATAATCCAGAGCTGAAAAAGAAAAATCATGCTCTCTTAACTAAAACTGAAAATGAGAGTGCAATTAGCAAGTTATTATATTCTACATCTAATTTATTCAAACTTAAATGTAGAATCGCTGCTTTTCTTAGACTGAAGAAACTACTCAAGAAAGAACCCATTGATTCCGGACCATTTAACGTGCACGAATTACAAGAAGCTGCAAAAGAGATTTGGAGATTGACACAAGTTCAGCACTTCTCTGATATATTTGATGCTCTTAGAAAGGAAAAACCCATTCCAAAGAAAGATAACCTCCACAGGCTGAATCTCTTCCTTGATAATGACGGTCTGGTGAGGATAGGAGGTCGCCTGAGAGAGCTCCAATTCCATATGATACAAAGCACCCGATATTACTACATGGAAAAGCTTTTCCAGTGCTGATGCTTGTTGCCGATTGTCATCGTGAATTGGGTCACATGGGACGAGAGGCAATCTCTTCGGAACTAAGACAGCAGTACAATATTGTAGGTGAAAGGAAATTACTTAACAAAGTATTGAAGAACTGCGTTATATGCAAGAAGGTACAAGGTAAAGCTAGCAAACAAATAATGGCAGATTTACCTGTAGATAGAGTTACCACTGATATACCTCCTTTCACGAATACTGCAACTGATCTTTTTGGACCCTTCTATGTTACCAATGGCAGAAAACAAGAAAAACGATATGGTGTGATATTCACTTGCCTGTCTTCAAGAGCGGCACACTTGGAGATCACCCATAGCTTAGATACTGACAGTTTCATTAATGCTTTTCGCCGTTTCATTGCAAGGAGAGGGACACCCTCATTGATGAGATCCGACAACGGAACAAATCTAACTTCGTCTGAGAAGGAACTAAAAAATGCGGTTATGGAGTGGAATTCCTGCAAGATAAATAAATTCTGCTCACAGAAATGCATTAAGTGGATATTCCAACCACCGCAAGCATCTCATTTCGGAGGAGTATTCGAAAGAGAAATAAGAACCATCCGAAAGCTCCTCAACTCAATGCTTTGGGAATTTGACAACTTGAGAAAATTTAACGATGAGCTTCTCAGTACAATTTTCTGCGAAATTGAAAACATATTGAACTCACGACCTTTAACTGCCGTTGTGTCCGATAATGAAGATATAGAACCCCTTACGCCAAACCATGTTCTACGTTTGGCTCCCTCAGAGTTCATGCCTCCAGGACTTTTCAGTCGTAAAGATATCTATCTGAAAAGAAGATGGCGCCAGGTACAACATTTAGCCGATGTCTTCTGGCAACGATTTCGTAAAGAGTATTTACCACTACTGCAACAAAGATCGAAATGGACTACGAAAGAACGATCTCACAAAATTGGAGACATTGTACTAGTTATGGAACAGTCATCACCAAGAAATGACTGGACTATGGGAGTAATCACAGAAGTAAAAACTAGTGACGATGGCCATATTCGTAGTTGTAATGTTAAAGTTGCCAAGAATAAATATAAACAGGGTAACTTTGAAACGACTATTTTGGTGAGACCAATAAGTAAATTAATCCTACTATGTCCCATTGAGACTGATGATAG
>CANNZV010002679.1:0-88323 GCA_947561585.1 Caprella mutica | reverse complement strand
TTTATATTTCATGTTTTAGAAAAAATTTGAGTTTTAGAAATTATTATAATAAATATTATTATTAACAATAGAAAGATTGTTAATACGCTGAACTTGTATCTTTACTTAATCTTTCAATTTCTATAATTTGATAATCATTTAATCAGACATAATCTTTTTAATCTTGTACACTGTTCATTAGAAGGAAATGCTATTTAAATTTATGGTCATGTTATTCTCGCTAGGAGCTCGAATATAATTATAAACGAATAGCTTTGATGTAAGCCGCTAATAGCTAATATAACTTGTAACTTCAGAACATAACTTTATAACTTGTAACCCAGAGCTATAACTTGTAACTCAGAATATAACTTTATAATTTGTACTAAGTTATATAACTTCATGAACTTTGTAAATCAGTTATACAACTTAGAATATTGAGTTCTTTTTCTATAGATAGAATTGAAATTAATACTTAATTAATTTAAAAAGAATTAAGTAAGTACTTCAATTATTCTAATTGAAATACTTAATTAATAGTTAGGAACTTGTAACATTTCTGATCATGTATAGGTTAAACAGGACTCTGAAATAGTATGCTTAAATTTGGATGTTTATTAGCAAATCAGGTTTCACTAAAATGAACTATTAGTAAATCTGATCGATCTATATGTTAATCGTATAGAAAGCCATTACCACTAGCGTGTTAAATTTGAATAATGCATTGTGTGTTATTTCTATCTGCAGTGAGTAGAAAAACATCTTTGAAAAGTACTATCAGTACCTTAACAGAAGTTTATTCACTCACTGGAAGGTTGGACTCTCCAGTTCACCCTTTAAATACCATTGGCACCTAACTAAAGTGTTCATAGTTCGCGATGGTCTCTTGAAGACTGGTTGGTCGGACCAAGTCCGGTCGGACTTGTCCATCCACGGGTTTCGTGAGTTGGCAACTCAAACCCTTGTTTATTTAAAACCCTTAAGTTTACTCAACCGATAGTTTATTTAAAACTTGTGTTGTGTTATTTGAAGACTTGTGCGTAAGTCTTAGAACTCTGTACTATTCGAACTTTAATATAAGTACACCCATTTAAAACTTCCTTGTGTTTAATTTACTTCCTAAAAACTTTTACCGTTTAGTCATTTGTCAGTTTAATAGAATTCAATCAATTACCTCCAAGTCTCTTCAAGTTAAGATAATACAAATAATTGTTAAAGAACCCGGAGACTTAATTTGCCCTATGGGATAAGTTTATTAACAAGCCTCATCTACTTAGAAAATAGGTGATAATTTACTATCAATCCCATAGGAAAAGGGCAATTTAATATTGGCATCTTCAAACGGTCTTGAAGAAAAGAGGAAGGAAAAAAGAGGTTAGAATCTATTAACGAAAAGAACTGACTTAATATAAATGGTTTAAAGATTTTTAGAGAAGTAAAAGGAAAGTTGGAAAGACAGTGTCAGTGATAAAGAGGGTACAAAACCAGAACTATGAAACCCTAGTGTTATACAGTGTTAATCACTAAACTGTAGTAAAGCTACCCGATATCGGTGAATGCAAAAAAGAACACAAATTCAGATTTAAACTATTCAGAAATTGTAATACTATTGCACCCTTCAATATGGATCACCGCTGCGATATTTGTGAAGATAACATATTAGTATGAAATTAAAAAAGAGGAACATATTTTTTTTTAGAATATAGGGTAAGCTGTGAGTTAGCGGATAGTTTCACATTATATCCCATTCATATTAGTATAATAATCAATATAATTATATATTCCATTCCTACTATGTAATCATTACTTTTAATAGGAACGTACACAGGCAAGAGTGGGGGAGAGGGTGGGGGTTTCGCGCCCCTTTTAGAAGTGTACATACACAGTGACGTCGTGACTCATGACATCTTTATTATCTGTTATTGGTGTCTTATATATTAAGGATTCATAGAATTACCATAATGCAATCAATAAAAAACTAATATATTAATGCTTATATAAAATAGTTAACAATATTTCCATGAAGATTGAAGATGTTTCCCAGAATTTTACACGTGTGCGTCAGGGACTTGTGTACACTATTTCACAAGGTACTCTATGTACTGGTGAACTTTCATTGCGGCGACTAGAGCCGTACAGTTGCAGCCACTGATATGCTTTCCAATGTTACGATCGACTGTAGCCGCTCTACGACTGTCAGTTTTACTTAATTAATTAAATTATTCATTAATTAATATATTAATATTAATTAATATATAAATATTGAAAATTAATTCAATACCAAAAATACCTGAATTAACAGCAAACTTTGTTTCTTATTACGATTCATTTATTTACCGTCCACAAAAAAAAAGGGAGATGTACAAATTACTATTAGACGCAGCGGCTCTAGCCACTGGCTTTAAAGGTACGTTTTGCATTCAGCGACTGTTGCGATCTTCAATCAGCAATCGTCGCCCGGCGAATATCACTGAGCAGTGAGCACTAGTTAAATGCAATTTCAACGGGGCTGTTTTGCAACGATTGATTATCGCTAGACAGTAGTTCAATGTGTTTATATTGCTGCGCAATCATCGCTGAACGATGATCGCAACAATCGCTGCATGCAAACGACCTTCAAGTGTACCCTCCTCGGGGTACGGTCAATAGCCCCCCCCCCCCCCAGTCACGAGCCCCCCTCCCTGTTTTTTTAATCCTTATTTTCCTAGTTAAAAAAGTGAAGAACTACTTAGATAGAAATAACTGAGAGTTGCTGATGTAGTTTGTTGTTTCAGCTAGTTTGTTGTATTGCACACTTCATGATTGTTTAAAGACCTGGTAAGGGGGTTCAAGAGGCGGCACGCCCCCCGATATACATATATCTCATGTTTAATCATTAATGAACTACAAAAGTGTCAATAAGGATTAAATCATATAGGTATACCTAAATAAGGATTAAAAAACAGGGGGGCTCAAGAGCAGGGGGGGGGGTGCTCATGACCTACACCCCCCGATCATGAGACCCCTTGAAATAAATGGAGGTTAATTCTGAACGTTTGGTAGAACCTTACGTATCTCAGTAAAATTATATAACACCAGTTTTGTTCAGATTTCTTTAGTAATTAACTCAAGCTTAACTACCAATATATTACTAAGTTATCATGTGTAGCTTTAACTATCATATTTTGATTAAATGAACCAATTAAATGCATGAATAATTCATTATCTATCTATACTCCATCACTGTTGGTCCTGCTTCATACCATACCCTTTACGTGCCTTGCACAATCTCGAGATAGTCGCGCATTTTCAATGATCCTAGAAACGCGTAGATCATTGTCGAGACTGTACCATGTTTATTGGGTATATGTATGTATATCGCATATGTATGTAAACCCCCCTCCCCCCCCCCAAACCAAACAAAAGACTGCATTAAACGATGTAATAGAATTAGGAAAAATCAATTTTATTATTTAGATTAGTTAATAATTGAGTATATCTATTTAATAATAATTTTTATTTCAATCTCAAATGAAAACGAGAAAAATAAAATATGGGACGTCCCTAGTAAAAGATTAATAATATTAGTACGTTGGAAATAAGTCATATTCAATGACGCTAAAGCTAGGTGAATAAAAATATATTCTATAATACATTTAAAGATAAATAATATTAATTTTTCGATTGATTTACATTGGTATAGACTGGCTATGTAAGTTTTTCTTTACAGTCCAAGAGTTGTTAATTTTGTGTATTTCTCTGGTAGGTAGGTGGCTTACTGGGGTGTGTGTCGTGAGGGGGGGGGAGAGAGAGGTGATGTTGCATATATACACATACTTATTTCACATATTGAAAAAGAGTGGAGTAAATGATTACACTGAGAAAAATGAATTATCCATTTAACCCTGCGCTTATATTTCTTAGTAGACTGATATTTATAAACGACTGTGACAGTATATAAAATATTGGTGAAAAAAAAAAAATAATTTTGGTCCTCTAGTTCCTTTGAGTCTGAGGTTGACCAATGAGCTTGCATGTGTGTATGTGTGTGCGACTCTCCTTTTAACTTTCATCACCAGATTAGGACGTCATTCTTGAAATTAAGATGACGAATCTATGGTCACATTTTAATTAAAAAATAAAATAGTTAGATTTTATTAACAATGAGATAGGTACTGATTGTAAAATTACTATATGAATATGCCTATGTAAACATATTGAAGTATATAAAATATTTTAGGTCATGGAATTTTAAAGACTACATTATTGATATATATACCTACTCGTACAATATACAATGTAATTGTATTGTATGTAATTGTACCGGTTACTAGTAACCGGGACTAGGTACCTCCCAAGCAACCATGACACATATATTGTGCTAACATGGGCACTAGATGGTTAGATGGGCAAGAGATGGCCGACTGAAAAGTAGCCTAGAAATTACATGGGGATAATGTGGTTTTCCATTCTCATGGAATGTTACCTTGGGAGAAGATTGGTTCATTGTTGCAAATTCATCCCATTGAATTGTCATATTGGCCCAACCTGATTACTGTATAGCCTATCAACATTATATGGCGGAAGCTTTATTAACAAATTGGAAAGACCATTTCCTGAAATAGGAAGGACTCAATCAATTGCAATTTATAAAATGTCTTCAAATTTATATTAAATTATTAATCGTTCAGCAAAACTTTTTTTTAATACTAAGTTTAAGTGACTAAACGAAGATGATCACAGGAACGATAAAGAGTTAAAGTTTTAGTTTCAAGGTTTAGAATTTATATTTTTTAAATAACACAATTTTAATATAAAGTATAAGTAAATAAGCTATTTGATGTGTAAAATGATGACGAAGGGTGAGTGGCACTGAGTGATTTTATAGCGTTGTTGCCAGATGCTAGTTTCTATGAAGCTTGTCTATTATTTTAATTAGCTACTGTTAGCTAATTGTGACAAACTTAATACATTTTCAAAATATTTATATGATAAATTACGAATAGAGGATAATATGCAATCCTAAACTGAATAAGTGAACATATTTGTTACCGGTATGAGCCTGGTTTGTATTTTCGGTTATACATATTGAAATTTTAAAATTCAGGTAGTTTGTTTGTGCTTTTCGGTGGAGGAGGTATTAGTATTTTAATTCCCTTAATTAATTAAGGAAATTCTTCAAAACTGCACCCTGCGGCCTATTTGAAGTTATAAAATGGTGAGTTGAAGTTTTTTAAATATACTTATAGTTATTTATATAGTGTATTCGATATAGTTATTGCCTGCTTCTATAGGTGCAGTACCTAATTAGGTACCGAGCTGAATAATATTTTCTTTAGCCTCTGGCTAAATATATGTACCTAGGGTAATTTTCGAGTTTAGTTGTCAATAACTCTTTATATCAATTATAAATTTCATTCTTTTATCTCGCAGTGTGCATTGAATTCAACAATCATCTTAAACAATCAATTGAAGATGACTGCTCTGAATAGATGTCTGTTTTATAACTGTTGTCATCTGATTTAACCAATTTTTTGACCTTCACAATTAATTTAACACTGCAGTTTTATAGATGGGAGATAGGATTCATTTTGTTTGTATTAAGTAGCCTTCATACAGTATTAAAATTTAATTGTTTGTTCAATCTTTCAGTGCCAGTATTGTAGTAGCTACTGCTTTCTATTTTTTTTAAACCTTGGTGACTGCATTCAGGAAATCGTTTCTCCTCTTCCGTGTCAGAGACTGACAGGTTATAGGTAAGTTTTCATTTATGACTGATTTGTGCTCAATTCCATTTAACGATATTCCCAGGTGTTCAATTCACTAAATATTCAAGTCTATTAATTCTTTTAATGTTGTTTCAGATCAGCATGGAATGTTTGAATAGTTTGAATGCAGGTGATGATGAGGTGAATGAAATATTTGGTCATTTGCAGAAGGTGAATGTTCGTGATGGTTGTGTGGAAGGTACTTTCCATTCCAAATATATAGAAGGTAATATATTGGATGTGTTTCCTTACAGGAAATGTACTTTAGTTTTTAAACCATTTGGGAAATGTAATGTAGGGAAGTTTGATTTGATGATAGTTTTTCGCGAGGCTATGACCGGTGCATTTTCATTCCTATTATCTCTTAATAAAATTAATAGCAATAGGATCTTCCTGAAGGAAGATAAGTTCTGGCGCGGAGCATTAGTTCGAGTAGTGGAACCTTGTATAGTAGGAGAGTATCTGTCTAGCGATGTTTTATCTGTTCAAAATCGGATCTGTGTGTTCAGTGAAAATAACACTTTGGGGGTTAAATTGTCATTGCCTCAAGTAAATGACTATTTTGGTGTCGATGGATTTGCAATACAAGTACCTGTTATTAATTTGAAAAGGGCTGGACTCTCTAAACCATGTGGAAGTAAAATATGCTGTGGTTCTCATGATACAGATGATTACTGTGCATATATCTTTGGAGGTACAGTTATGGATCAACTCGTTTTGTCTGGTGCTTTGACTGTTCCGACCACGGACATCAGCAATTGCTCATTTAGATCTCGGGAGTTAGGAGAAGCCGTTTGCACTCAGGATTTCCTTAGATTGGGCCATAATTTAAGGGGAGGTCACATATTGGATTTCAAGAGGAAGGCAATTGAATATGTAGACTTGGTCAACAATAGCGATTCGTTATGGCACATCTTGGGTTACACAATAAAGGGACAGGTTACAATAACTAGTGTCCATTCTTTAGGTGAAGTGGTGAATTTTAGGCGAATAGATGTATGAGGGAAAGTTAGTTACCTTTCTACCTTAATTTTAGTTTATGTATTCATAAGTTTATAATTTAGTTTGGGATTAGATTTATGAGGGAAAGTTAGTTACCTTTCTACCTTAATTTTAGTTACTTTATTCATAAGTTTATAATTTAGTTTGAGATTAGATATATGAGGGAAAGTTAGTTACTTTTCTACCTTAATTTTAGTTACTTTATTCATAAGTTCATAATTTAGTTTGGGATTGTCTGGGCTGCTAGTAATGTTTATGGGTTGGCTCTGACAGAAAGAGAATTACTCCCGTCAAAATTTTAAATATAGCATGCTGTGAGAGTGTATCGTGTGTGAGACTTAGTTAATTAGTTATATAATCTAGTAGGAAGTTTTGTCTTGGAATGAAATTGTTTGTGTGAATGTTGCCGCTCATCTCATCCGGATTTTCAAGTGTGGTCTATGGCGTCAAGATCTCGTCATATAGGGAGGTAAGACAATACATGAAAATTATGTAGCTATGTAACAGTATAACTATTTATGAAAAACATGCTTTTCAATCTAGCTTAGTTGTTCGTAGTTTTGAATTTATAATAATTTATCTAATTCCTTTGTTTCAGGTCAACTTCAGAGGCAATTATGGAATGCATGCAGAGGACTCTAGTAAGATGTGCGTACCTGTGCCAGCAACGTGTACCCTTTCTTCCAGGTGAGTCTTATCCTGATAATTGTAGTTTGTCACTTGCTTTGCTTCAGTAATAGCATCATGAATGAGTTACATTCTTTTCAATCTAGCTTGGTTTCACCTTTGAATTTACAATAATCTATCTTAATACCTTTGTTTCAGGTCATCTTCAGAGGCAATTATGGAATGCATGCAGAGGACTCTAGTAAGATGTGCGTACCTGTGCCAGCAACGTGAACCCATTCTTCCAGGTGAGTCTTATCCTGATAATTGTAGTTTGTCACTTGCTTTGCTTCAGTAATAGCATCATGAATGAGTTACATTCTTTTCAATCTAGCTTGGTTTCACCTTTGAATTTACAATAATTTATCTTAATACCTTTGTTTCAGGTCTCAACTTCAGAGGCAATTATGGTCATTTACACTCTCCGAAGCGATGTGGTTGGTTCATCAGGCACGACTACGTGTATCTCTCTCTGTTCATTGTGAGTTAAATATTTTAAAGTGACTCCTCTTTGGCTGAAATAATACTGAATTTAATTTAAAACCAGGAAGGTCATCAAAAAATTTCACTTCATTTGCAGTATAAATGTTGAATATAAACCTCATTAAATTATTATAGTCACAATAGAGTCTGTTAGTCACCGTCGGTCGAACACGTTAAGTAATATACAAATGAATTATAATTACCAAACGATTATAGTTGTTTTCCAAATGTAGATAATTGTATTTTGGTGGTGGACTTTGAGACTTCAAGTTATTCTGATAATGGATACATAATTAATCTTGCTATTCTTTACAGCCTCTTGAAGCCTTACACTCGTAGTTGCCACCGGCCGCCTTCAGAAATAGATGATGGGGGACAGGATGTCTGCTTGTTGCTCTCATCATTAAAATTTATTAACAAAAACTATATATTTTATTTACAAATACGTTTGAGCATTGACCATAGGCCTGAGGTCGGAACAATATAAGCAAGTTTGTTCTAAGGCATGGCAATGAGTATTTAGTAGGAGATTCCCAAAGGGGGATGACACCATCACAGTTAAACAAAACATAAAATGAATAGAAAATAGGCAATGTAGGACAAAGCCATTGTAGCATACAGGCAATGGGCGTGTCTTGGCTATATACTCAGATATACAATACATTATTCACCAAAGCGGTTAGTGGTCCTATTGGATGACAAAATGAAGAATGAGTGTTACACGTGAAAAATTAATGACTACATGACGTACAACAGCAACAAAGAGAGAGGGAGAGAGGGAGGAATCACCGTACTATGCAACCAAAAAACTGGAACCAAGCAACTCTGTTGGTACTGTGCAACTTTTTATGGTTGGTACCATGCACCTTTGGTACTATGCAACTTCAGTTGGTACTATGCAACTTTTTCTGGTACTATGCAACTTTAGTTGGTACTGAGCATCTTTTGAAGGTACTGTGCACCTTTTTAAATTCTGATGTTGGTTGTTGGTACTATGCTACTTTCTTGAAATTTTAAAAAAACTTGTTACTTTTTTGTGAATTGTTGGTACTGTGCAACTTCTGCAATATTTTTTAAAAAATTAGCTACTATTCAACTTCGTACTGATACCATTCAAGAAAAGGACATTTTAGAAGTATATCTATTGGAAAACACAGACATTTTATTAACAAATAATACTATACTGTATTATCCTATGTAGAATATACACATTTTTAGTATGGGTTCAACGTCCAATTAAATACAAAGGACTGGAAGAAGCAGTCAGAAATGAAAGTGGATCCATGAACAAAGTCACTTATCACTATCAGTGACAATGCTCATGAATGCAGAAAAGCTACTTCGTGAATGCAGTCACTTACCAAGGAATGTGACAGAAAGGGACACAGCAATCGGTATAGCTGCAATCACGGATGGAAGAGGAAAATGAAGAGGTGATAGTAAATGAAGAAAATAATTATAATCAAATTATCCAAATATATGGACATTCTTAACCATAATAAATGAAATTATTATTAGTTAATAATTATATTCTGTTCAAATCCCTTCACCATGTGGAATTCTTTCTAAACTATTTACAAAATGACTTGATGTTCCTCATATTTTTTCCTTTGAATATTTCTAAATAGAGAGAAAAGTTCATCAATTGACTACTAAATGTTAGAAGAGAGGTAAATTAACTTGTAAGACGTTGGGTGTGTTACCGTAGACGTTATTAGTCCGTTAAGGGTAACCTTGTGTGCCAAACTGAACGCCGTCGTTAGTCCGTTAAGGCAAGGTTTATTCCCAGACTGTGGTAACCGTCTTACAAATATCTCTTATAGCAACATATCAAGGAAAATGAAAATATTAATAGATTCCAGATTAGTTATTTCAAAACTCTTAAACGCTATACAATTATTACTAAGCTAATTTAAACACATAGCTATACAATATCATTTTTTAAAAGGAATTAGTGTATAGTTTGTAATATAACTGTTTATTTCGGTTGGAGAAACCAATTTTAGTATTAAATAAACAAAAAAAAAATTAAAAGACTAATATAGTTAAAAAACCCAAATACGCATATAATAATTTAAGGGGTAACTGGGCTATTTTGTGAAACGGCCAGAGACTACTACAAACTGATTGGTGGCTCAACAATGCAGCTTGCTAAAGTCTTTTTAATCTGGTTCATAGAGTATTTTATATTATTGTTGTATATGCATAAAGTATCAAAAATTTCAATTAATAAAAGAAGAAAATTATTACGAGTTCCAGTTATAAAAATAAATGATTATTTCTAGATTTTGAAATTTTTATGAGGACCATATTCAGGTATCAATAATTATTCAAATATTAATTAAATAGGTTCTTCATCTCAAAGAAGTAATTAAAAAAAAATCAGAACCTATTTGCAGAATTAAATTTTTACTTAGCTATGAAAGAAAGAACAAACTTTCATAATAATATAAATTTATATATAACCAGGTTAAAAAGTAATTGATTTTATAGTTTGATCTGATTTTCTATTTTAAATTCACTCATATAATGGAGAGTATCTAGAGGCTATGATGAAATGTACCTATTTAAAATGATTTATTGCTTTCCTCTTGGTACATTATGATGGGAAATATGAAAATGAATAGCTACAATACACATAAGAAAATTTAAAAACTAACTCTTGTGAAAGGTAGATTTCACAATAGTTTAAATAAAATATTTAATTATTTATAGGTAGACAAGAAAAGTCCTCTTTTGAATATTTACTATCCAAGATGTGAAGTATGGGAGTCCTCACCAGCTGACTGGGATATAAATTATCTCCAAAAGAAGATAGGTAGCTATACAAATTTCTGTCCAAAAGTATCAAATAAAAATGAAGTCTCAACTAAAATAATAGTAGGTACCTGCCTATTTAGTAAGCCTGTAAGGTAAAGTGTACTTAATTAGGGAAAGTGTACTCAATTATGATATAGTATACTTTATAAGGTAGCTACAATGCAGGGTGATATATTCTGAAACTTAGTATCAAATAAGTAAATATCATTAGCAGCTCCCAAAATAAAAAGATTAAAATTTTGAATCAACTGTGGATAGGTAACTATCCAAAACTATCTACTATTGAATGAATATGAATTTATTTATTGCTCCTAACCTTACATCTAATTTAAATTTGAAAATTTAAATATCTGATTCATACCCAATCTGTTGAAACTAGTAAGGTTTTCTAGATCTAGCTATTAGCTACTATAATAACTTTCAAAGATAAAATAACAACCATTTGTTCTTATTAAAAATCAGTTTAAGAATGGAAAACCAATTTCTATTAGCGTGATCACTATCATAAGATGAATTTAAGATAGCTAGGTCAGAGTACAAAGCAGCAAAGTCTGTGTGTCAAATTAGTCTCCCAAGATTTTATTTTGAGGACATTTATTGTCACAATTGGTCTCTTAAAAGATTTTCAAATCTTTCTCCAAAATGATCAGAATTCTACAAAAAGTCTTATTATGTCTAAATTAGTTACATAACAATTTACATGAAAACAAAGAAATTAATTAGGAAATACAATCCAAGATCTTGCAAAGTTTTATTTCTTTTAAAAATGTCGTCAATGATCTTTGGTGACACGGACACGCTTTTCAGTCTGGTATATACCTAAAAAGCTAGCTAGCTGTTACCAGATTGAGTTAGATTCAATAATATTTCATTATTATAGGGAATTTGCATCAGTGTCAAACATTACAAGGATTAGGCATTAGTTATATCATTACATGATAACAGTCTGGGGTCTGCAACAAGCAACATTATTCATTATCATATAGGACATTCTTTAACCTTTTCTGTATGAATATGAAGTTTTGATTTCTTCTTACAGTAAATATACTTTTACTGAGAACAGAAGTCAAAATAGAGGATTTGTTGGAGAACAGTTTACCAGTTTCTGCAGTCTGGAATCTGCACTGACTGCACACTCTAGCTAAATAGCTAATGTAAATATTACTCTTATTTCTTAAAATATTAAAAGTTAAAGCGCTGAGAAAACTGAAAACACACTACCTAGGTATAAAAATAATAAAATAGTACAAATATGAAATATAGGATAAGTTCCGAATTAACGGATGGTTCCATGTTTTGGCCATATCATATAAAGAAAAAAGTATAAACCACGCTTCCTAGGTAGTAGGTAATAAGTTACCTAACAATTAATATTTAAGTTTTACTTTAATTGGATAATTTGGATTGTTGGTAAACAATCCAAATTCCATCATTCCATGGTAAGGTACCAGCAACTTATTTTATAAGCATCATGGATACCAATTAAAAATAGTTGAAGAATAATTATTATTTTATACTCTTTTCTTACATGATCGAAAATGTGAAACAGTCTAATAATTCGGAACTAACCCTAACAGCCTACCTCACTGTCTCACTCATGAGTCTCAAGTGATTTACCTAACTAGGTACCAAACGGTAACACACTGAAATGAGAATTTAAGCTTAAACTATGCAATATAATTACAGAGAAAGATTTGACCATATAATAGTTAACATAAAGAAAACTTGGAGTCACTTTTTCTGACACATTTAATAGAATTCAAGGGACAACCTCACGAGTCACACAGATCTATCTTTTGAAATTCAACATAGTGTAAAAGGGTTGCCATGGAAACCACATAAAAATTCAAAATATGGTTCCAATGATGTAGCGATGAATACAGAAAACCTAGATCTATTAAAGAACTATTAAGTTAATTGGAATTAATTTTAGTTTAAATATTATTGATTAATTTTTGACATAGCTTACCATATCCGGTGTTCTTTTTAAATTGAATTGAATTTATTCATTTCAACATGCGTTTTTAGAAGACTACCATGTTAAAGTGGTGAATTCATTGAAATTAACATTAACATTAACAATTTTAAATATCATATTCGTATTCAGAATGTTTGATTCAGTCTACAGACAATAAATGGTCCATTTTCATGATCATATAAAAAATAGAATAAATATGGAGGTAATTAAACAAGAAATTAATGGGATAGAAACGTAATTTCTTTATAATTGATCGAATCGGGCAAACCGATTGCTAATTGAGGCTAATTTTGTTTGGAAATAATTTACTCTTAGTTAACACACCGAAATTTTTGAAGAATTGATCCAATAAATTGAGTTATATCATAAATATCGAGTAAATTATGTATATAACCAGAATTTGAACTCAGTCGGCCTCCGAATCTCAGGAAATACTTCACCATTCAGAAAATAGTTTTCAGATTCGGATAGCTCGTCAAAAATCACCATGGAAACTATTGGATGAAAATAATGCTCACGAAGCTGGGGAAAAGTTATTTACTAATATTTAAAATAAAATATAAAAAAATGAGTTTTTTTTCTGAAATTCATAACTTTATTCCGAATATTTGGAATCGAACAAAAATTTCAATTTTACTATATTTTTTGATGCTGAACAGAATGTAATTATCAAAATTTGAAGATTCGGTCAATTTTCGAAGATATATATATGTTTTCGAATGGGACTGGTATTCAAAAACTGGATTGAATTTCTTATCAGGATTTCGTTTTTGTATAGTTGAAAACCTCAAAATTTAGGTGGCCTAATCGGAAGTCAAAAATGTCCACTAATTGATGAGATCAAAGAGTTCAAAGTCTCGTAATATTGACTATTCCCATATCTGAATCCTAAGATTCGAATAACTTTTAAAATACCTATAAAATCGAAAAAATTATACGAATAAATTTGATAGAACAACTTCCGTAAAATTATAATCATCAATCAGATTTACAAATTTCGGCCGGTAACTTGAGTAATTCGAATTAAAGTAAACAGGTCTATTCTTCGGTCGCATGGTCGAATCCCGAAAATTCCTTTCGACCAATAGTGGACAATTATCTACTCTATCAATTACACAAATTGAATTTGGAAAATGAAGTTTTTTACTGAAGTTATAGAAGAAAAACTATTTTGCACATCATACCAGACCGTTCTGACATGTTTTCTGCAACTTTGGAACTATTACTTCATTTTTTGGTGAAAAAAATATCGAATTTATGAATTTTTCCAAAGTAGTACTTCAAAGCTTCCAAATTATTTCAAAATACTTTTAAAGTGATATAATATATATAAATAGTCGATTAGGACATCCGAACATGGTTTTCGAACCCAAAATATACTGTTGGTACCATGCGACGTTTTTAATTTTTTTTAAAAAACTAGTGGACTGCAAATAAAATAAAATACTTAATTTTCTTCCTCTACTTAGAAGAAATATTTTATAAAAAATTTAAACGAAAATATAATTTTTTCAATGTGTGAGAGTGTTTTTTGAAAAAGGTGCATAGTACAAGGCCGTGATCTCTCCAGAGAGAGCGATCACAGAGTCTGAGCGAAAATGTCAGAGCAACAAAGTGCTAGAAATGGAATGAATGAAAATAGGAATGAAAGTGTCAGGTAATAGAGTTAATGTAATAATGTACAAGATATGTATAACAAAGTGTAAGAGACACAGGAAGAGGGAGCGAGAGCGCAATCACGGAGTTTGAGCGAAAATGCAAGCAAGTGGTACAAATGGAATGTGAATGAAAATAGAGGAGATAAAAATAGGAATGAAGAGTAATATATGTATATAGGAGAGAGAGAGGAGTATGCTTATTTAGTTTAGGATGATATATGAATTGTAAATATTTTACGTGTGCGAATAAAAAATATTTTGGGGGGGGGGGGATTATTGGGCGTGGGCTGTGTTCTGGATCTTTATAGAAATAAAGTACTACAGCAACTTGAAGATTAAATGATAATGATTTTTCAAACTTGATCGAAAACGTGAAAACGTCCGATAACTCGGAACTTACCATGAAATATTCATTTAAATTTCTCTTTAAAT
This sequence comes from Caprella mutica, assembly GCA_947561585.1. Taxonomy (NCBI): domain Eukaryota; kingdom Metazoa; phylum Arthropoda; class Malacostraca; order Amphipoda; family Caprellidae; genus Caprella; species Caprella mutica. The sequence continues at coordinate 73,558 of CANNZV010002679.1, read as the reverse complement.
ATAATAATTTAAATTTGAAATGCGATTCGATTTCTGAAAGTATATAACCACTATCTAGGTATGTGGGCCCCTATTATTTAATTTGAAAATAGTTACAGAGATAACCTGTTAGTTACAACAAATTTGGATTCACGTACTTTTGTTCATTTCTGATAACTACAAAATTTGCTCGCAAGTATAGTAAATATTTAAATATAGGTAATTAATGTAACCGAAATAAATACAGCTACGGAACTCTGCAAGTGATATTGAGAATTGATTAAGTAATTAATATTTTCTTTTTCAGGGTAGGTCATTACCAAAGACAATATAAGATAGACGCTCAACTTGATAGGGCACATGCAAGAATAATAATAACCAATCAGAAGCGATCAGTAGCATACGTCACACCAAACAATAATAAATTGTACGACCCCCCGCCCCCCCTTGAAATTCACAGGGGGATAATCATCTTTAGTCTAGTCGTTATAAATATAAATATCCTCCCTTTACTGATTATGGATTGCATAACGTATTAGTAACGAAGAATAATCATAACTAGGTAAACTAAGCAAGTATTAACCTATGTAGGTACCATTATTGTCTTTGAAGACACTAAGTTGTAGGTATACATTAACGCTGATTGGCTAGAAGTTGAGATCGAGTGCTGACGTCAGTGCAAACATGCTCTGTATTTTATAACATGTTTATATGTATTTTCTTTGTCATTACCATCGCCATAAGAAAAGCTTCAAATTTTGAGAGGTATAGACAAGGCAGTTACTGCATTAACGGAAGGAAAGATAGGCACAACAGAATGTGGTCGAACCCATAGCCAAGGTTCTATACTATATTATAATAACTCTTTATACTTATGATATAAAGCTAGATGTATTGTTTAATGTTACTGTTTAATCACCTTTTTAATGGATAGGTTTTTTAAGTTCGTTCTACTCTTCTGTTGTAACGATCTACGAATAAATAAATGAAAAACTAGAAGATGATTTTTATTTTTATTAATCATTATGATATTCATTTTATTAATAACAATTCTCTATTATTAATCTATTCAAGGCTTCAAAAGTAATTTATTAAACCTTATGATTTATTTATTGTGACCAGATGGGTCCAATATGGTAGTGCCATATTTAGTACATGGAAACCACCTAGTACCAAAGTAATTTCAATATTGGTTGCCAGTGCTTTTTCGACCCTGGCCTCATCATCTTATACCAAGATGGTTTCAACATTAGCCACCCATGCTGTCACCATGTGGGCCCAGTTTGTAAATGACCACACAGTACCAATGTGGTAGTGTCATATGTCACATGGAAACCACCTAGTACCAAGTTGATTTCAATGCAGCTTGCCAGTTCTTTTACGACCTTGGCCCCATCAACCTCGACAACATCTTGGGCCAAGATGGTTTCAAAACTGTCACCATGTTGGCCCATTTTGCAAATAACCACACAGTACCAATACGATTTGTCATCAGATTACGGGCTTGAATGGTACCTAGTGCCCACATTGGCCCCATTAACTGTGGTTGCTTGGGCTAGAGGGTTTACACTAAATCTTCTGAAACATAAAAACGGTAAACTTCCATGTTCAAAAATAATATAAATCTCCTTATATTCTGTTCTTAAAAATTATTGTCACTATAGCGTTAAATAACTCAAATTATTATGACTTATAATACATATGTCATAATTTGTAAATAGTTTATTTATTTGTTACATAAATGAACTTGCCTATTTATATATTCTGATTTATCACAAGTCACATAATAAACAAACACAGTCTCCGCCTAAAACATAACCTTCTGCAATTTGCGATGGTTATAATACATAATATCCACTCATTACTCAAAGTTGAGATGGTGTGTGTAAGAGGTTAGGGGGGGGGGTAAGTTAGGGAGATTTGGCGCGTTTTTGTGTTTGACTCTCTATTCAGATTTCAGAGTGCAACAAAATAACCAGTATCAATCAATCATGGCATCATTATTCCACTGATACTCCTATCTTTTATATTTAATCATTATTCATATTAATACCAGAAACCCATAACTAATTAGTAATTATTTGAAACTGTTATCCATATATTAAAAGATACTTTGTTACAGTTCACATGTTCACATTATTATTATGTACGTTATTTTACAGATTACATGCGAGTGCGCGCTGTATTTACATTAGAGAACATTAAAATATTTATTTTTATTTATTTACACAAGTAGAAATGTGATATAATTTGCAGTACGTGTTAACTGTGACTGATTCAGTGTTGTAAAATAAACTTAAATGTACATAATATATTGCCAACAAGTTAATTATTATTAGGAAAGAAATAAGTAGTTTATCAATGAGATTATTGGAGGATAGCACACATCCCGCCGCTAACCCTAACGCTACCCTCCCCTGTCCCCCTTTATTGTACTATATACCCAGTGTTATTCAATTACCTTTGCAATCTTGCGGAAGGTTATATTTTCATTGGAATTTATTTATTTATCATCTTGTTATCCGCTTAACTGAAAAAGTGTTCAACCAAATTACCTGTAATTTGGTGAAACGATTGATCCATGTCCAGTGACCTGCCTGTGACCCGGTCAAAGGTCAAGGTCACGGTCATTTATAACACAAAAAGTATCGAACCATATTGAATGAAACTTGATGGATCGATTGGTCAATATGCAGGAACCATTTTGATAGATTTTGGGAGTGATCGGGTCAAAGGTCAATGATCAAGGTCAAGGCCATTTGTAACTTAAAAATTATTCAACCAAATTGTCAGAAATTTGATGGTAAAATTGGTCAATGACCAGGAACAATCTGGTAGAATTTTGGAAGCGATTCGGTCAAAGGTCAAGGTCATTTATAACTCAAAAAGTATTGTACCATATTATATGAAACTTGGTGGGACGATTGGTTATTATCCAGTTAGCAGTTTCCTTAATTTGGAGAGAGAACAGTTCAAAGCGGAGGCGAAGGTATGCGCTCTACCGAGTTCACATAATCTAGTATAACTTATAAGTTACAAAGAAGATAATATCTTTTTAACTTATAAGTTACAACAATATTTCACTATTATTATATTAATAAAATCTTCAATATAATAATCACATTATATATAGTAATCTAACCGAAAATATAAAGCATTTCTTAGTTTAGTAAAAACTACCTAGTTATGTTGTAGAAAATTCACTCTCCGAGTACAGATTATTACTTTATTTCCTACTTTTTAAATATAACTCGACTTCTTTCAAATTGAATTTAAATAGTTTTAAATTGAAGTTTAAAAGGTGTAGTACCTAACTGCCTAGAAGAAATATCACTACCGGCCCCGACTACCAGTACGACAGTACCTACAGTCATTCATCAATGATAGTTATTAATAGAGCTAGGACATTGGGGCACTTAAAAAAGAGCAGTAGTAGCGGTCAAAACGAGCACTTGTAGCGCTATAAATGTGCAGTAGGAGCGATAGAAAAGAGCATTTGGGGCACTTATCGGGGTATTTGGGGCACTTATCGGAGCATTTGAAGCACTTATCAGCGCATTCGGGGACAGTTATTGGTGCATTTGAGGCAGTTTTTGGAGTGTTTCATGCACCGAAAGAAAAAGCGTGTTTCTTATCAAAGTAAGAATTTCAACGAGGTTTTGTTTTTTGAAGAGTTTTTGGATGAAATATACACAAGAATTATCTTTAATTTTTATCGATAAATAATTCATTTTGAAAAATCATTATGTAAATATGTAAGGCTCAAAAGTATTGTGCAATACTTGAAAAAACATAAGAAAAAGAACAATAAATGTTGAAACCAAAACGAACGTATGCAGTACATATAATAATTGGAATCTATATCGAGTCTATAATGTTACAGAAAATTCTAGCATCACATGTTGTTGAAGTTTGGTAAGAATGTGAAAGTTAACTCATATTAACAAGATAAAACCATTACTTCTTTAACATTTTTTGATCCTTCATCGTCTATCTGAGACCACATATTTCAATAAAAAGAATAATCTCTACTTCTATGGAAGTAACAGGGGCACTAGCATAGCGGGAAACATCTTAGGGAGTCAATTCGGGAAATATTTCAGTCTGGTTTCTTCACTACGCCTTGCAAAACATTCAACCCAGTATTTACTTACTCAAACAAATGTACGAAAAAATAAGGTATGTAAAATAAAACAAAGATATTTGTAACTAAATAGATATGAATTACGTGAAAATCTAGGGTTACTATTAGAATAGTTACACCTCTTTTTAATTTTTATAGAACTTTTCTAATCAAAGAAAATGTATAAGAAAGGGTAACAAAATTAAATCATTAAAAAAACTGAACAACAATACACTAACTCATTAAGTGAATACAATCAAATTAATCAATGCATGACTAGATTGATGGTAGACATAGAATATATTTGTTAATCCATATAATTTAAAGATGTCATTGTAAGAGCTACATGGCCCTTATAGAACGGATATTTTTTGCCCGAGCTTTACGTGTAATTTGATTTCTCTTCAACATTTGAAATTAGTTTACTATCAAAAAATAAATACGGATACAATTTCTTTGACTGTACCTAGGCAATAGGACACAAACACATACCCTGGTATTTCACTGAAGCTATCTCTCTATCAAATTCGTATTTTAACCTATTTTTAGTTTAAGTATATTTATACGAACTAATTATTGGTAATATGAAAGATGGTGAAAGAAACGTATGAATTATTAATGTTACCTAAATAAACAGTCTCAGCAATCACTGGTAGATAGCTATGTGAAATTAGTTCGACCATTCACGTTTAAGCTCTATGAACCATTAAATACACTTAAAAGTTCAGTTGTCCACCCGGTAAGAATGATACAGTTATTTGACATTACTCAATCTTGGTGCGCAATAGAAGTCAACCAGAGTACATATGGCGCATTTTGGGGCGTTTTGAGCATTTTGGGGCGTTTTTGAGCATTTTGGGGCGTTTTGAGCATTTTGGGGCGTTTATAGCGTTATGAGCGCTAGTGGCATTTAACTTATAAATGCCCCATTGTCCGAGCCTTAGTTATTAATATATCTATTAATACTTTTCAATCAAAACAGTAAGGTTCTTTATGTACTCATACTAATTTAGCAACCAATAATTTAGAGATTAGTTTACTATGCAAGTTATTTTACTAATTACCTAATCATAATATGTTCAAATAACAAAAAACATTATAACAAATAACATAATATGTTCAAATAATTATTGTAACAATCTGTATAATCTAACCAACTGGTTCCTGGATAATGACCAACCGCTCAAAAATTTTAAGGCAATTTGATTAATTTGATCGAAACCTTTTTGAGTTATGCGAGTACCTAGCAGGATTACAAATAAATAAATGCCGCCTAAATTATAACCTTCTGCAAGTTAAAATCAGAACCTAGTAATAAAGTAATTAATTTTATGATACATTGTTTCAAAAGGGAATCAATAATTCAGCAACGTTATATTTCTTTCACATAAGAAGGTATTCTCTACATTTTCATCGCACCATTCAGGAAGGTGCTTTGTGATTTAGGGGGGGGGGTATAGGGTGAGGAGAGGTGTAACTAGTAACTCAGGGGAGGGGGGAGGTTGTGGAGAGAAGGAGTGATTAATAATTACACAGATAGAAATTATCTTCTAGTTAACTATGTATATGCTAATATTTTTTATATGCTGATATTTTATTTACAACATCATACAAATATATTTGTATTCCCATATGATTTAATTTAGTGTTCTAATCATTGGTCATTCATGGGTGAAGTGCATGACTGTATGTGTATGAAGCCCGCGAAGATACAGTCACTTCCACTGGCTACCTGACTTATGCCACTGCTTGTACAACTGTCAATCATCTGAGACACTACTTACTTAGGTATCACCAATAGACTGAAGGGAAAATGATGAATTATTATTTATTTATTTATAGTAACAAAAATATAAAACTACTCATAAATGAATTTAGAGCTAATTATGACTTATTATATTCCTTAATAATAATTAAATTCATCAAATAAAAACAATATATGAGACATTGATGAGGTTCTATATTATTTTCGGACATGTAAGTTTATAGTTTTATTTTTCAGAAGATTAACTGTAAATAATGGAGTATAGAGCGTGTTTCCAACGAACTAGCGGATACAACAAACTACATTAGCAACTCTCAGTTATTTCTATCTAAGTAGTTCTTCATTTGTTTAACTAAGTAAGGATTAAAAAAATAGGGAGTGGGGCTTATGACCTAGGGGGCTCATGACCGGGGGGCTCATAACTGGGGGGCTCATGACCGTGGGTGGGGGGCTCTTGACTTTACCCCTTAGTATACAGTCCCTCGGATACTAGTCTCCCTCTTGTAACTAGCTAGCCAGTGTACCTAGGTACCTAACCACTAACCAGTGTACCTAGGTACCTAACCACTAACCTGTGTACCTAGGTACCTAGACACTATCCAGTGTACCTAGTGCCTAACCACTAACCAGTGTACCTAACCACTAACCAGTGTACCTAGACACTATCCAGTGTACCTAGTGCCTAACCACTAACCAGTGTACCTAACCACTAACCAGTGTACCTAGACACTATCCAGTGTACCTAGTGCCTAACCACTAACCAGTGTACCTAACCACTAACCAGTATACCTAGTGCCTAACCACTAACCAGTGTACCTAGGTACCTAACCACTAACCAGTGTACCTTGGTACCTAGCCTCTAACCAGTGTACCTAGGTACCTACCTAGCCACTAACCAGTGTACCTAGTTATAACCACTAACCTGTGTACCTTGGTACCTAACCACTAACCAGTGTACCTGGGTACCTAATCATTAACCAGTGTACCTAGGTACATAACCATTAATCAGTGTACCTATCTAGTGTACCTAACCACTAACCAGTGTACCTAGGTACCTAACCACTAACCAGTGTACCTAGCCTCTAACCAGTGTACCTAGGTACCTACCTAGCCACTAACCAGTGTACCTAGTTATAACCACTAATCTGTGTACTTTGGTACCTAACCACTAACCAGTGTACCTAGGTACCTAACCACTAACCAGTGTACCTTGGTACCTAATCATTAACCAGTGTACCTAGGTACATAACCATTAGTCAGTGTACCTATCCAGTGTACCTAACCACTAACCAGTGTACCTAACCACTAACCAGTGTACCTAGGTACCTAGACACTACCCAGTGTACCTAGTGCCTAACCACTAACCAGTGTACCTAACCACTAACCAGTGTACCTAACCACTAACCAGTGTACCTTGGTGCCTAATCATTAACCAGTGTACCTAGGTACATAACCATTAATCAGTGTACCTATCCAGTGTACCTAACCACTAACCAGTGTACCTAACCACTAACCAGTGTACCTTGGTGCCTAATCATTAACCAGTGTACCTAGGTACATAACCATTAATCAGTGTACCTAACCACTGTACCTTGATACCTAACCACTAACCAGTTACCTAAGTACCTAACCAGTTACCTAGGTACCTAACCACTAACCACCTGGATAACCAGTTAGATATCCAGTTAAATCACCATTTAGTTAATCAGAGAGATAACCAGTTAGTTAATCAGAGAGATAACCAGAGCGGCAACCTTGTTAGGTAACTAGTGCGGCAACCTCGTTAGGTAACTAGTGCGGCAACCATGTTAGGTAAATAGTCGGTAACCTTTTTAGGTAACTAGTGCGATTACCTTGTAAGTTAACTAGGGTAACTAGTTAGGTAACTAGTGTAACTAGTTAGGTAACTAGTGTTACTAGTTAGGTAACTAGTGTAACTAGTTAGGTAACTAGTGTAACTAGTTAGGTTTAATAATGAAAACAAGTATAAATAGTTGAGTAACTAGTTAGGTAGCTAATGGAATTAGGTATCTAACTAGTATATCTGACTACTGTAACTAGTTACCTAAATAGTGTAACTAGTTACCGAACTAGTTTTTTTTAATGTGTTTATTAAGTTTAATATATACACATGAGCTTATTTCAAGATGGCTCGATTCTTGTACCATCATATTAGTACCTATCTAGCTCTCTTACAAAACAGGGTTCTCTCTAGTGTATCTAGTTCCCTAGTCAGTAGCTACCTAACTACAGTATCTATGTAGGTTCATAGATACTCTAGTTAGGTAGGTTTTCCTAGATACTCTAATACTCTTTCAAGCATTGTTCGTTTTCCCCATTCATGAGTTTCCCGTCAGTGTCAGCCCCGTTTCATACACTTACATAAATTTCGTAAGCACGAGTAATTATTAAGTGAAGTGCGCGGAGTTTATATGTTATACTGTATAACATATACATTATACTCCATTTATACTATAAAATTGAATTGCTTGGCTCCTAAAAAATAATTGTTAATATTTATTACAGAAATAAATACCATTTCCCAAGAAGTTAATTATCGGTGATTCTAATATCAATAGATAGATCTTCAATAGAAAGTCGAAGAAATACAAGTTACTACATGCCTAACTGACTATGAAGCTTATAGCAATACATCTACAAACACATCTAGGTACACACACACAGCAATGCATGCTCAACCCCCTTGATCTTAGCGCCAAAATTAAAATGATCTTTCATTAATATTCTATATACTGTCGTACATTATTAAATATTAGTATACAAAGAAATATAAGCAAACAGTTAAATAGAGGCTTCATATTCCTCAGTGTAAACATTTACTTCTTATTTACCCCTCCCCCTGTTAGTATGATTGTGTTACAATTGTCACACTTTTTGACGACTTTTCAAAAGTTTCAACAAAATATTAAAACTTAGTGTTTGGAAAAAAGTATACAATTATTATTTATCGTTAGGTGTATAATAAAATATAGTTTTAATTACTTATAGTGAGTGTCATTGCACACGACTTATTTTCAATGTACTAACATTATTATATATGTATACTTTTACTGTCACATTTTGTATTTAGTTTCATTTACCTACATCGATATTTTAAATATTGATAGTTATTTTCTTACTCACCTTTACTATTCAAATTATCTGCAATATTATTTGCACCGTTCATATTATCTAAACTTCAATTTAATATAAATAATTGTTTTTTAATATATATAAAAAATATCATAATGAATTGTTTTAATAATAATTACTCATTGTTACAACAAATATATTACATTAACTTTACATTATAAATATTAATTATTGCAGTACAGTAATAATAAAACTCTCAATGACCTGCACTGTAATAATATACAAATAATGTTAGAACTCACTGTACTTAATGTCTAGCAGCTCTAGCCAATCAGAAGGCTCGTTACAAAATGTAAAATTATTCTTAGCGTAGATCAGTTGCAGTCTGTGAGAGAGTAACATTGATACCTGAATAATGATCTACGCTGATATTGCCGTAGATTACTATGTTTGAATGCGAAGTGAGAGTAATGAAAAGTGATCTACGCGTGTAGAGCACTTTACAGTCGAATCATTTGGAACTTTTGTAAAGTGATCTGCAGTTGTAGATCACTTTACACTGTTACTAGTTAGCGATGGAGAATTTTGCGTAGATCACTAATCAAAGTTACTCTTCAATTATATGAAAATTTGATCCATACTTCAGTCTTATTACCATTTGTGGCAAATTCCTAGTTCACATCCCTATTTCATGTAGGGGGGATGTGAACTAAGAATCGATTCAAATACCCCCTTCTATTTTAGGGTTATTTTTTTATTTGATTTAAATATTAGCCAACAAGAAAATTGTATGATTGAAGAAAATAGAGGACTCCTTGGTTGCTGCATTATGTAGGATGAAGAACTCAACAAGAAGTAGTTTGAATTTTCCCAAGCTTTCAGAAATCTTCGTGATTTCCGTCTTCAGGGGTAACATTTATTGGAAAACAAGCGACTTATAATCTACCTACTCGTAATCATGATACATATCCTAATTTATAATTTTTTTTTAACATTTAAATTTTGACAATCTTATTAACTATAGGGACTATTTACTAAGGAACTTCATATGCTCTATTTAAAGTGTTATCCTATCCATGCGTATAGTACGATTCTAATTTTCTCCTATTAAAAGTATGCTAACATTGTTACAATATCCTAACATAATACCATCGGGTGGGCGATCTTTATTTTGCCGAACAATTGCTTGTTAAAGTTCTCCAGACAATTGTTCGTTCTTCGGCTTTGACGAAAAACAGAAAGAACGTTATATCCCGCCCAATGGCACCAAAATCTCTCGAAATATCCAACCAGCGCCACAGCATTCGGTGGATTCCCCGCTTCTGCCAGGTTGGCTTTTATCAACTCCAACCCATTTTGCATTAAGTGGCTTGTCAGCAATGGGAAAGCCATTATTTTCTTGACCAGTGCTTTTAGAGCATTCTCTTCAGCATTGCAGTAAAACTGCCTCAGATTGGTTGAAGTTATTTTCCTCTATATTGCCTAATAAAGGAATAATAATGAATTCAGATTCTCTTGTAGCTAGTTCATTAGAATGACGGAATTTTTGATATGTTTAAAACATTGCTAATAATTCCTACATTTGTAAGAATTACTCGAAATCTTAAAATAAATTAAGGTAATATTTTTATTGCATAAATAGATAGCTAATGATTATCTATTCATGCAATGAAAACATAAGTGCCTATGATGAAAATACATTATACATTCATGCATTCCCTAGAGGCCTAGAACAATGAACCAGCAAAGTGAAGGTAGTACTCGGGAAATATTCTTTTGCTTTTCGTACGTAGATAAAAAGAATATTAAACATCCATCAATACAGCGAACGATATATTCAATCAATCTTTGGCATTATTTTTCTAACTGTATTCAAAACTTCAAAGTACATTGAAGAACTTACTGTAATAATTACATTTATGAGCAAATTAATAGGTTTATTGCGATCAAATTACAGTCAGTGCCTGTCTTCTTGAGAATGCTTTATGCTTCTTCTCGCCTGATACACGAGGAAAGCACCACACAGCCACTAAGACTGTGGAACAACTGGATCCTGGTAGTAAATTGATTGCAATAAATGTATTAAATAACAAATAGCTTTTCTGCAATGCGCATTTCAATGAAATAACTACGTTAAATAATAGGAATCAAAAAATCAATTTAAAATCTTCAAAATCAAATTATAATCTTCAAGATAAAGTATATCGTTAGCTGTACGGATGTTCTTGAATATCATTTTTATCCCCGTAGGCTTTGCACAAATGGTCAGAAAACGTACAATGAACTAAGTTCAAAGTTTCAAACATAAAATATATCTTTATTAGACAAAAACACATCACATTTCAAAAAAATCTATTGCCATGTTTCAAAAGAATTCAAATGACTATTCCTTTTATCAAAATGTTGCCGCTCAGGAGAAAAGTCTTTAAATACAAAAAGAAAGGCACAATTTTAAATTTAACATGAGTCTGCCAGAGCCCTAGAGAACAGTACCGCCGAAAGACAAAATCAATTTTGTTCAGCAACTCCTTTAAGAAAATAGAAATGTTTTGTTTGGAGAAATGGATTAAATGTCTCAAAATCTTCAACCAATCGAATTTCCAAACATGACCTACAATGCCCTCTCTAAAAATGATAGTCAGACATCAACTTCTTGAAAGAGATTTTTCACGCCGTACAAAATTCGTGAACTGGGTCTTGCATAGATATGCTCGTTTGTACAAATTATGAAGAATGAAGCTATTTTATATAAATGATGAAGTAATTAACCATAATATTTGGCAACATACTCCACGAAATGACCATCCTGATTTTAACTTTAACCGACTTTATCTCTTTTGGTTATGAAAATCAACACTCTTACTTTCATTTTGTAGGGGGAGGCCTTACGACCCTTGCCTTGCTTTTTGTACTTCTCCATTTTGTCAATATTCTATATAAGGAGTTGTTATTTTATTGCTTTGAAAAACGGAAAATATATGTTATAATAGTGGGTTTGAAATATATATTTTATGTTTGAACTTACTTCATTGTACGCTTTCTGACCATTTACACGAAGCTATTTTCACAACTATATAGTTTTAAATGAATATTGACATATAACATCAGTTATTTTCAAACTTATCAAGTAATTCAAACAAGTGTTAATTTGTAAACAACCACATAACCCGTCATCCGTAGGGTAAATATTTAGTTCCTATTTTTTATTTTTGAATATATATTAAACGAATTGCGCAATCGTAAGAGCGCGCTGCGCGTATTAAACCCTGGAACAACAAGAGTGCCTGAGAGGCTTGTTCCAGTTGGAATATAGATTTATACTTTAAAAACTTGACTTGAGATGTTGGATATCAGGACTTTTTATGTCTAAAACGTATTTATGTGAAATGAATGTTTTGTTTTTATATAGTGTTATAACAATTAGCTACCCTGTAGAAATCGGGAGCCTTGGTGAAAACATGCGCTGTTGCGTCACATTTCAATTTACAGCAAAAAATAGATAATATTCCTAGAAGTGATGTTACTAGTGTGACGCTAAATGTGACATAGCAGTGATAGTACTTCACCGGGGTTCCAGAGGCCCACTTTATCCAAAATGATATAAATCTAAATATTTCAAAACATGTTACATTATTTTATTGCTATTTATACGGTACAATAATACGCCATAGGCAATGAAAGTCACGGAGTTTCAGCCACTCAGGTCAATTAGTTTTTAAATTATACATCAATATTTAAAATTAAATCAAGCCTCTTATGCTCTCTGGGCATTACAGGGTTAAAAACGCAACGTGAAAGTGATTTAGTGTTTTCGAGTAGAAAGATGTCTATCATGAACATCATGAAGATGCTTAAAAAAGTGGAATAAACAATGAATTTAATGACCAACTATCGTATGTTGGGTACCTTCCTACTGGCTACTTGTTATAATGATATCTGCTTTCAATTTTTTATTACATATTATCTTTTAAAACAATCACTACCTACATGTCAAATTACATTCTTCAATATAAAAAAATCATACAAATTAATAGAATATCATAAATGGATCTTATAAAGATAGTACGTGTAGTTTAGCCAGATTTCAGCCTTGATTCTTTTGATGAATTGTTATATTGCTATTCGAAAGTTTTAAACAAAAAAAAAAAATACCGTCAACAATAAATTTTAACTTTAACACCACTCATGATAATATCAAAGAGATTACCTGATTGTAGTGGAAGGGACAACCACTAACACTAGCCTCTTCTTATACATCGGAAGCCGCTCTCTGCATTGCCCTCTCGTAGTCTGTGAGTATTACCGTGGGGCGACATTGTGTGTGGCCTTTAATGAAGAGGAGGGCCTCTCTGCAGGCTGTAGTAGTCCTCCTCTTCATCAATACATACGCGATGGGGAAAGACTGTAAATAGAAATCATATTAATTGAATGCCTCAATATCTATCCATCTTTACTCTAAAAAGAGCCGTATTCGTTAGTAAGTCTGTGTGTCACGCTTTCATTAAAAAACTGACATTATAAGGAAATCTAATAATTTTTGGGATAACATAATGGCCACGGGTAAAATTTAAACGAAACTTATCTCCTCTTAATGAAGCACCCTAATATTTCCCTCCTGTAGATTGTAAAACCCAAAGCAAACTGTGGTGCTTAATCTACAATTTTTCCCGAATTTTCTTGTGTTGTTAATTTAAATGATATATACTTCTCTCTGCCTACGAATCTTAATCAATTTCAAGTGGATTTCTTGAGAGCTCAGTCAGACATGATCACTAGATCAAATAAAAGTAAAACCGTCAGAAAACGGGCACAAAAATGGATGACTTTTCGAATAAATGAGGAGGATAGTGGTTATTTTTTGGTCTACCATGTTTTACATTAGATCATCATAAAATGCAATAATTACTGTTTATTTATTATAATCAAGTAGATAGGGTAATCAAACCTATTTTTTAATATCCTTTGTTAACAATTATATATCTTCCTCAAGAACGACTTCAGAACGACTTATTATAATAAGAAACATTAAGAAAACTATTAAGAATATAGAAACAAACGGAGAAAAATACCTGAATTAGCCAAATATAAATCAAACTATACTAATACACGGCGGCTCTTGTTCAAGTTATGGCGATTGTTTATTTAGTACCCGTTTTTTTTACTGATATTGTACATTTATTGAATTACCAATGAATGAGAAACAGGTACTGCACAGTTACATATAAACTAAATTCGATGAAGAACCTCTCACAGCTTTAAATATCTATTCAAAAAATAATTATCCCTTTACTTTACTCTATGTAATCAGTCTCCGTATACTAGCTAACACATTTCATGTGAGCTAATTATTGGAGAAATTACTTTCACCATATATTATTTTCTATATTTAATAATTTGAAAACGTAAAGTATTGAAATGTATAATAAACCGAAAATTATTTAATAAAAAGTTACTTTCAATTTTTTCATTAACTAGCTGACGATGATTATAACTGATTACTATATTCTTACCATGTCCTGCACAATGATGTGGACCGTCAACAGTTGACTGAACATAGATGGCACAATCTTGAAGGTACCATCCATGTGCAGTTCGCTCGAGGCCACACTTGCCAGTGTAGGCGAAATAAAAATGAAATTGTCACCCGATTCACTCAAATTTTGCCAGACATAGAAAAAAATTTCCCCTCGGATAGTAGTTGAGAATCTTGATAAAATCATATAAAATTATAATTATATATGTAGAAATTATAATAGGATGATATACTTGATTCATTCATAATTCTGTTCGACAATTAAATAATATAAAAAAGATGAATAACTGACTTCAACTCAGAACTAACACAAAACAATATATTGTTCATGGATTCATGAATAAAGTTATTAATATAAATTCAATATCCTTTTATCAGCAGAATAGGATGATGGTTGAAGTACGATAGAAATCTTAGATACTTAACATACTATTACTTCCTAACCATGCCGTCCATATTATTCATATTGAAATAAAACCAACCTGCTCGCATCACTAAGTACATTCTCCGGTTGATGCGCGTTAGAGGGAGCTGCTGGCATCAGCCTCCTCCTTTTCTTTCTCATGCACATTTCGATTTCTGAATATGCTCCTGTGCCGAGTGGGAACCTTCAAAAGTACATAAAAATTTTAACAGGGCACTTCCATTACTACATATATCAATGAAAATTTCATACTCAAAGTATGAGAAAAAAGAAAATGGTAAAATGAATGGAAATATAGGTACCTTTCAGACTCTTCATCGAAAATATCTTTTAATCTATTCGTCGAAGAAGAGGCTCTCTTCTTGCACCGATCATACAGGAGAAGCCTGTCGTTCATTGCATGGTCTGGTAGGTAATTGTGATCACCTTTTGTGATAAAGTTGACACCACCATCCTCACTTGTGACAAGGAAAGTTACTGTCACACAGCAGTCTCTGCTCTTGCAGATTAAATACATTTTACTTGTATTACTGCTGACAAGAGGTTTTTTATAAGCATATCCGTTATACGGTATTTGATGGTAAAGGGATGTCCCTTCTCTGGATCCCGGTATTTTTACAACTTCCATTTTGTGTGCTGTGAAAGTAGAGAGTATTAGATCTAGATCTATCATTTCTTATTCATATAATATGCAGAAGAGCTTTGATGCAATCACTAAGAAATGTCATTAGCATATATTTCTTTACTTTAATAGTATAGAATCAAAATCAGTTCAATAGCGAAATTAGATTGTTTTTGAAATGGCAGATTAAAAAAAAACGGCGGATTAAAAGAAAATTCGATCAAAATTCGAGAATGTTACACGAATAAGATGTTTCTTTTTGCGAATTTACATGTACCATACAAATTTCAGAACGATCATTCCAAAAATAAAAAAATATATTGCAAAAGTGGGTTGACCCCATAATGCCGAGCGTGCGTTAATATCTTCATTTTTATATATAATATCTTCACATCGAATATATTAGTATTCGAATACTAATATATGTTTATATATTGTCTTTATATCTTTTCATTTATATATAAATATATGAAGAAGAAAAATTCAAAAAATCAAAAGTAGATGAAGATTACTTTAAACCTTTCAACATAAATGGCAGTTATGTAGTTTGTTGTATGTACTGTACTGCACACTTCATGATTGTTCAATGAGCTGGTAGGGTGAAGCCTGTGCAACAAGTTCTAGATTTGATGCATGGGATGAGGGGATTGAGGGAGAGTCAAAAGTGTGCATTTGCTGCACTGGGATCACCCTCGGATGGGCGAAAGGTGCCTTTTGTGTGATCCCGTTTCCTTGTGACTCTCTCTCTCTCATATATTGATTGGTGTTCGTCGTATACGGTTGTGAGGTGTCAGACTAGACGCCCTCTCCTTGTGTTTAGTGTGTGTGTACAGCTTTTGCTACAGTGAAACCTCGTTGTTACTTGCATTGTGCAGACCGATGTAATATTGCTATTGCATTATTTCTTTGACTAGAAGTAGGGCGTTGGCAATTAGATCTCATTATCTGGCTTTGAGCAGAATTACGGACTTTTGTGATGTGTATGTGTATTCTCTCTTTCGGTATTTGGAATAGTAAGAGGTATTAGATCTCTTAGTCTCTTATAGTTTCACTGTCCTCGATATTTTGACTTTCCGCTTAAGACTAGTTCATTTCCCCTGTATTGGGACGACATAACTCTAGTTCTCTTTATCGCTGATACTGTTTTCGAAGCTGTTATATAAGTTATCTCCCCTGTTCTGGGATCAATTAGAATCATTGGTTCTCGCTAAGGTATTAAGACTGTCTCCACTTGAATATTTGGGGCCATATATTGAAGGCTTTTCAATTTATATTGTGCTCGTTGTATTGTCAATTGTAGTATATGTCTTGTGTATGTTTTTTTATGTATTAGGTGTAGGTATAGTCACCTTAGGTGTAAGTACTAGGCGTAGAGGTATAGAAATTGTAGGTATAATCATAGGTTGTTGTTATTAGGTGTTAGAGGTGTAGGAATTTGGGTCATAGGCAGAGCAGTGAGTGAGATTGTTTTGTCTACCGCAAACCAGACAGTCAGCTGTCGAGGTACAGTAGCGAACAAAAGTTCTGAGTACATTCCTAAGGTGTAACAGTTTTTGTCTTATCGGTTATAAGGGTAATCTCACCACTGTTAGATTAAGTTAAGTTGTTAATTAATTAGTAAGTAGATAACGGTTAGGAGTATAATTAGTTTAAAGGGCTATTATTTTGTTATTATTGTTTAGGTTATTTGTAGATTAGTTTTATATTGTGTTTGATTGAGTATATCTGGTATTTATATATCGGTTATAGGACGGTATATCACTGGGTTGTTATTAGATATATAGTTAGTTGATTATTTTGAGCAGCTAATTGGTTTGACTGGTAATTGGTTAATTCAATTATTCTGACTGGCTGTTTATTTAATTAATTGGAGCTCCGTCATTATAGTTTTCTCTAGCGACAATGTCCTATCTTAAGGATGGAGCAGTGGATACTTTACTGCTGGGACCAGAAACTCTTGGTACCCGACACAAAAATGGTCCGGAGAAACAGAAATTTTGGTGTTCCCAGTGTAGGATGAAGAGGTGGGTCATCGATTCGGAGGAGGGTTGCTCCGCAAACTTGACCAGGCATACCATCTGTTAGTTTTGTGAGCTTAGGAATCAAACAGATAGAGAGTGTAGGAAGCAGAATGTTGCCCTTCAGGCAGAGATAAAGAAGATTAGTGAAAGGATATACAAGAAGCTGGGGGATTTTTCCTCCAAGCTTTCAGAACTCGAAGGGGGTGACATTCAGCCCCGAGTGCAAGAGTCCCCCGGGAGACTCCGCCAAGAGTTTAATGTCCTAAAGGGCCAACTGGTGAAGGATGTAGATTGGATTAAGTCTCGACTCGAAGAGAGAACCCATGTGACCCCAGTTGAGCCAGATTTGGACTGTATTGTTGACTCCCCCCCGAGGGCTACATTGATGACATGTTTCGTCAGGTAGTCACTGGTCCTAAGGGGATGAGTGTCACACTAGTCTCTGCAATTTGAGAGCAGAGACCCCAAATTATCTCCAAGGAATTGCCCACTAGCAATGCGGTTCCCACCAAGGAGAAATCTTCGTCCCGACGTAGGAGGAGAAGAAGGGGTAGGAAAGGTAGAAGCCGACAGTTGGTGGAGCCCTGCAATTTATTGATGGGTGACTCCCAAGTTGGGAACTCGACAGCAAAATTTTTCACAGGTCTAGATATGGGTTTAGGCTCCAATTATGCATGTAGTGCTTACCACGGTGCTGGGGTTAGGAGAATCATCGACGAGGTTAAAAAGTTGAACCCAGACTCCAAATACCCTCGTTCTATCCATAGGAGGAAACGACTTCTTCCGGAAGGATAAGGCACCGTGTGATGTAAATGCACTGATGAGGGACTACAGCAACTTCATGAAGGTAGCACGGCCTAAGGCCGGCTGGTGTGTAGTTGTAGGGATCATCCCTCGCATGTACTTCGGAGGTAGAGCATTACAACGTCTGTAGGGAGTTTAACAGGAGACTTGGAAACCTTTGTAGGAAGATGGGTATCAAGTTTATTGACTTTTGGGACAAATTCTTCAGGATGGACAGGCTCTTTGTTAGAGATGGATGTCACTTCTCTGACGAAGGTTCAAGGCTGTACGTTCGGATGCTGTCCCAACACCTCAAAGGCGCTCCTAAAGTTCGTAGGCAACCCAAGCCAGCGACTGTAGATGGGCCCAGGCCACAGACCCGTGAGCCTGAAGAGGTAACCCTGGACATGAACAATAATAATAATGGGACTATGGAAATTGACAAAACTTTATCACCAACCCATTCTGTGTCAAATGATGTTGAGATTACTCCATCACCAAATTCTTCTGCCATAGTCGTTGAGGTTGATAAAACACCTTCACCAGATCGACATGATAAGAGGCAGAGGAGCGTGACCCCTATGTCCCCAGATTTAGACACCAGTCCCGCAGCACGGCCTCGAGTGCGGAAGAAGACTCGGAGAGCATCTGATGGAAATATGCCACCCTCCGACAGTCCACCGCCAGTCCCAGGTCCGTCGGGAAACGACGATTAACCCGAGTGAGCAGGCACCGGGTGGGGGGACTCCAAGTAGTCCTCCTAAATGCGCGCTCGATTAGGAATAAGTTTCTCGAGTTTAGAGCTATGGTCGCAACATCCGACTATGATGTGATTGCGATAACTGAGACGTGGCTAGATACCGGAAGTAGAGATTATGATGGTGAGTATTTCCTCCCAGGTTATGCCATGTTTCATAAGGATAGAGTAGGTAGATTGGGTGGGGGAGTGTTACTCTATGTGAGGAGCCACTTGACTGCGATTGGAGTGCGGAACGTCTCGGCCCACGAGCTAGTGGGAGCTGATATAAAGGGATGCACGCCACCGTTGACGGTACTTGTTGTGTACAGGCCTCCCCACTTCCCACGTGATTCTGACGAGCCACTGTATAGGGACCTTTCAGGTTTGGTTCAGGGTAACACATTACTCGTAGGGGATTTCAATTGTCCTCTGGACTGGAACCAGGTAGTAGCGGGAGCTGAGGGGATGCGGTTGATAGAGTTCTCGAACAACTGCTTCCTCACTCAGATGGTCCGGGTTCCTACTAGAGGACGGAATACCCTTGATCTTGTGTTTACCACTGATGAGGATAGCGTTAGGAATGTTGAGGTAAGTATGGGACTTGTAGGTAGTGATCACGGGGCAGTCTCTTTTGAGGTTGTAGTCGGTTCTGATAGGGAGCGTCTTTGCTTCAGTCGACGACTAAATCTTAGGAGGGCTGATTACCCTCGGTTTGCTGTTGATCTACAGGTTGTTCAGCTTGACCTCCATGCTTCAGCTGAGGAGCTGTGGCAGCAACTCAGTAGGAGTTTCTTGGAAATTCAAGCCAGGTGTATCCCTCTTAAGAGAATTGGAGGATCGGCCCGAGTGAACCCATCTTGGTTCACGGGAATGCTAGCTGCTGCAATTGCTGAACGAAAGCGGTTGGTATCGTGCTATGCAGGCAGATCCACAGGTATCTGACCTCTTGGCTAGACATCGACAATTAGTGAAACGTTTGGTCCGTCAAGCTAAAGCTAGTGAGGAACAGAGGATAGCACTTGCCTGCAAGAATAACCCCAAGGAGTTTTTCAGCTATGTGAATCGTAACAAGGTTCGAAAGCCTCTGGGGCCCTTGCAGACCCCGACTGGACTTTTGGTAACTGACAATCTTGGCATTGCCCAGGAATTTAATCAGTATTTCTCCAGTGTCTTCACTGTGTAAGATGTCAGATTACCACCTCCCGTCATAACTTTCGACGGAGAGGATCAATTAGAGGAAGTCATCATCACTCAGGAAGAAGTGCATGATAAACTTACTCATTTATCCCCCACAAGTCCCCAGGTCCTGATGATTTCTTGCCCAAGGTGATGAAATACGTGGCGGCTGCTTTGGCACCCCACCTGTATGAGGTTTTCAGGATCTCGTTAGAGACTGGTGACGTACCGCTTGACTGGAGATCAGCGAATGTATGTCCCATTCACAAGAAGGGACCAGAGGATCAGGCCAGCAATTTCAGGCCCGTGAGTTTGACGTTAGTTTCAGGCAAGGTTTTAGAGACCATGATCAAGGATAGGATTGTAGATCACCTGGAGAGTAACGAGCTGCTGACTGATTCTCAACACGGATTTAGAGCAGGTAGGTCGTGTCTCACGAATCTGCTTGAGTTTTACCATACCGTCTTCGGCACCTATGACAGGTCTGGGTCTGTAGATGTAGTGTATCTCGACTTCCAGAAGGCCTTTGACAAAGTTCCACACCGGAGACTGATGACGAAGGTAAGAGCACTCGGCATTGTCGGCAAGGTTGCTGACTGGATTGAGGCATGGCTGTGCAATAGGAGGCAGAGAGTCGTGATCGGAGGCATACCATCCGAGTGGTCTACAGTGACCAGTGGTGTGCCTCAGGGATCAGTCTTAGGACCTCTGCTGTTCCTCATCTATATGAATGACATTGATGATGGTATCATCTCGAAGATGAGCAAATTTGCAGACGACACCAAGTTGGGTGTTGACGCAACCGATCCTAATGCAGTGGAAGAGCCGAGGGGAGACTTGACGAGGGTCGGACAGTGGTCGAAGCGGTGGCAGATGCCCTTCAACGTAGGAAAATGTCAAGTACTACATGTTGGGGTGCAAAATTCCCGCGCCGACTACCCAGGCAGCAAAACAACGTCGGTACGACATTGTATTAGCATTGTAACATTGTATCAAGGTCGTCTTGTTGTTTCACAATGTTGTGCGAACATCGATACAACGTTGTGAATTTAGTCAATCACATATCAACGTTGGCACAACAACGGACGAACATCGAACAACAATGTGAATTAAGTAGATCATTCAGCAATGTTCGTACAACATCGGATGGACATCAAATAACAATCTGAAATTAGTAGGTCATTCAACAATGTTCGTACAACATCGGATGGACATCGAATAACTATCTGAAATTAGTAGGTCTTTCAACAATGTTCGTAAAACATCGAATAACATTCTGAAATTAGTAGGTCATTGAACAATGTTCGTACAACATCGGATGGACATCGAATAACTATCTGAAATTAGTAGGTCTTTCAACAATGTTCGTACAACATCGGATGGACATCGAATAACAATCTGAAATTAGTAGATCATTCAGCAATGTTCGTACAACATCGGATAGACATCAAATAACTATCTGAAATTAGTAGGTCATTACACAATGTTCGTACAACATCGGATGGACATCAAATAACTATCTGAAATTAGTAGGTCATTACACAATGTTCGTACAACATCGGATGGACATCGAATAACATTCTGAAATTAGTAGGTCATTCAACAATGTTCGTACAACATCGGACCAACATCGAATAATAATGTGAAATTAGTAGGTCATTACACAATGTTCGTACAATATCGGACCAACATCGAATAATAATGTGAATTAAGTAGGTCTTTCAACAATGTTCGTACAACATCGGATGGACATCGAATAACTATCTGAAATTAGTAGATCATTCAGCAATGTTCGTACAACATCGGATGGACATCAAATAACAATCTGAAATTAGTAGGTCATTCAACAATGTTCGTACAACATCGGATGGACATCAAATAACAATCTGAAATTAGTAGGTCATTCAACAACGTTCGTACAACATCAGACAAACATCGAATAACAATTTGAAATTAATAGGTCATTCAACAACGTTGGAACAACATCGGAAAGCATCGAATAACAGTGAATTAGGTAGGTCATTCACCAATGTTGGTACAACATCGTACGAACATAGATTAATATTTTGAATTTAGTAGGTCATCCATCAATGTTGGTACAATATCGGACGAACCTCTATAACTAATGTGAATTATATTGTTCATTCACCAATTCTATGACACAGCGGATGAACATTGCCTGTTTTATCCCCTTATTTAATAAAGAGCAATATGTGAAGATTTATATATAATTTTTTTTGTTTGTAACTTCTTTAGAAATAATAATCAATGTTCATTTAGATGAAATTCGTAAAGTGGCTACGAGATTATGTACATAAATGTTTTTTTTTAAATAATGAAGATAAGTAAAGTGTATATGCTTCAACTATAAATATAATTGCCATTGAACAATATTATCTATTTGTGAGAAACTGTAGTGTGAGATTTTGAGCACTTAATAAATGCCGTCATTTATGACGGGCACCGGTACACTAGTAATGTAAATCCCACCTATATAATAAAACCCCAGAAATATTTATTTACTTATTTACTTATTTGCTTATTTATTTATTTATATATATTTTTTTTGTCCGTAATTTCTCCTATCTAAATAACATTAACCAACAATTAAATTTCTTTATGGCAAGCTGTATCATGAATACAGACTGCTAAAATAATAATAATGCAGAGAAATTTTTTCTTCACTTTGGAGTTTATAGAAAAATATAAATATTTTGAAAATTATTAATAATAATGTAATCATGATACGCACGGGATTAAATTTAATTATTTAATTCTTATGGTTTTATTTCAATGAGAGAGTACACTTTTAACGGGTTAAGAGCCAAAATTGAAACTTTGAAACACGTTATTTTTAACGGGAAAATACACTAGTATCATATAATATATCATTTAATAACGTTAGTAGAAGATCTGACAGGCATTAGTAAGCAAGGAGAATTTACTTGATTTTATTATGTAATTTTACAACAGCATTTTAACATACGGTACTTTATAGTGATGCGATTCTAGTAGTCTGATAGTACATTATCACATGGTCTCTTTTCTCTGATAGTTCATCATCACAGTGACTCTTTTCTCTGATAGTACACCATCGCAGTGACTCTTTTCTCTGATAGTACATTATCACAGTGACTCTTTTCTCTGATAGTACATCATCACAGTGACTCTTTTCTCTGATAGTACACCATCGCAGTGACTCTTTTCTCTGATAGTACATCATCACAGTGACTCTTTTCTCTGATAGTACACCATCGCAGTGACTCTTTTCTCTGATAGTACATCATCACAGTGACTCTTTTCTCTGATAGTACATTATCACAGTGACTCTTTTCTCTGATAGTACATCATCACAGTGACTCTTTTCTCTGATAGTACACCATCGCAGTGACTCTTTTCTCTGATAGTACATCATCACAGTGACTCTTTTCTCTGATAGTACATCATCACAGTGACTCTTTTCTCTGATAGTACATCATCACAGTGACTCTTTTCTCTGATAGTACATCATCACAGTGACTCTTTTCTCTGATAGTACACCATCACAGTGACTCTTTTCTCTGATAGTACATCATCACAGTGACTCTTTTCTCTGATAGTACATTATCACAGTGACTCTTTTCTCTGATAGTACATCATCACAGTGACTCTTTTCTCTGATAGTACACCATCACAGTGACTCTTTTCTCTGATAGTACACCATCACAGTGACTCTTTTCTCTGATAGTACATCATCACAGTGACTCTATTCTCTGATAGTACATCATCACAGTGACTCTATTCTCTGATAGTACATCATCACAGTGACTCTTTTCTCTGATAGTACATCATCACAGTGACTCTTTTCTCTGATAGTACACCATCACAGTGACTGTTGTATTTCTAGTTTTTTTCTGATAGCGAGCTACAGGGTAATCTCCGAATTACCGACCAGTTCCACATTTTCCACCAAAACTTCAAAATATGATTATTCTCTTATTAGCTAGATCAAATTTGAATGATACATGTAATATTTTTACAAATTATAATTCAAAATATAATAATTCTGCTTTAAATTTTTGGTCGAAAATCTGGAACTAATCGACAACTTGGAACTCATCCTACCCTGTACTGTTCCCATTTATAACTGTGATTTGAACTTAGGTTGAAAAATGGCGCGAATGAATTACTCTTAATTAAGACATACATGTTTTATTTAACAAGTATGATGCGAAATGATTGCATATTTATCATTTTACAATTACTAATGTGAATAATATCTATTATGAACGTCTAATCCATGGGTACATTCAATTGTATAGAAAGATGATTAATAAGCTGCGTGGGTATTCCCCTACAATTTTCAACTTGAACTCACGTAAGTCGCGTTCAAGGTGCTGTTATGTTATTTAAAAAAATGTTTTACGAAATTCAACAATTATTGTAAGTCAATAAAAAAGAATGATTTACACTTCTAAATAAAACTACTTTATCTTTATATCAAACATACAATTAATTATTCATAATTATTCAACTCAGCAATGTTCTGAACATGTTCAGTTCTTCTAATCGGACATGTATTGGACAATGTCATTCTGAATACGTTTTGTCTTATCTATTCTAATTATATTCTAAACCTCTTTTGATGTAACTAAAATACTGTTAAATTATACGATACTTCCATGTAACACAATACTTCTATTAGATACCCTATATAAGTAAAGTAATTATACCAATTTAACAATTGAGTCAAATTTAACTTGTAAAATTGTGATTTGGAAGATCTTAGTTTCAACAGTTTGAGATATTTACTATATTAAAATGGTCAAAATTTGGGCGAAATTAATTGAAATATAATAGCTGAAACTAAATTATCAGATAATATTTATAAATAATAGTTAATAAATAACAACTAGATAATTAACGTATACATCTTTTTTTATTTCTTTAGGTACCTGTTTTGTTATACAATTATTCAAAAAGTGATATTGCGTCATTTCTTAGTTTAAAAACAATGAAGCTGCAACACTGCTAACCTATCCGAATTCCTGCAATTTACAGTCAGTGTTAGTTTTCGGAAAAAATAGGGTGAAACATGACAGAATAAATAACAATTATAAATCCAAATGAATATAAACTATATTTATTTTTAATATACGTAGATATTATTCTTTTGTTTTCTCTCTGTCATTAGAAAATTATTATTCAACTGTAGATTGCGACATTTCTTATGCTATAAACAGTGGAATGGCAACACTGCTTTATAACCGTTTTCCCGCTTTTCGAAATAGCGTTCAGTTTTCAGCCGAGATCAATGTGAATCATTTCGATCTGTGTTACTTCATCTGCTACAAAACTCCTTGTGTTAAAACCTAGAAAAATTATTTAAAAAGCAATTATGTCTCTTAGGAACTATTATAAAATAAAAAAATTTTGTAGCTAGTGACTTTGCAAGTAAACTTTTAAGTGAAAATGCTCTTCCTCTCTTCTCGGACTCCCAAGACAATAGGTAACCCTGTCATTGAACAAAGTGAGAATATTATGAAAACAACACTGAAAATAATGTTGATGTGCACTCATTGAATGAACACCTTTCAAAGAGGTGTTCCTCAAATTTTTCTGATCAACCAGATAAATAAGCAGTCATGATACGGTGATACATACCATCATCATCATATCTGTAACCTATTCAGTGTAGTAGCTACTAGCTAAATGTGTGTATGTGTCTTGCTCCAGTTTGTATTTGGTGCACTGAACTCCTCTGATTTTTTCAAAAATCTGATAGTAAATAGGTAGGTAGCTGCCAACATTTTTCATCAATTTGTCTAGGTACCTAGTCCTTCAACATTTTTCCAGTTTCTCCTCCAAAAATTAATGGTAATACCTAGGTATATGAATTAGGTACCTAATATCTACCTAGCTAAATATCCTCCGTCATTGCAGGAATTTTTTTATTAGAGAAATTGAAGCTATCTCTCGAGATATCTTTGAAATTTACCACCAAATACAATCTGGGTCTTGCTTCCATACTCTTATAAATTCATAATTTTTCCATTACTCAGTCTGTATTTGGCAATCTGAACTCTGAATTAAATTTGATAGGCTAGATGAAAACTCGGTCTGTATTTGGGCTTGGCCCAGTCTGTATTTCGTGGTAAATTCCACTGAAAAATAGGTGCTTTCTGTAAAAAGTCGGTGGAATTTTTTGCACCAAATACAGACCGGGACTTGGCGATGAACTCTACTAATTATTCCTAGAATTTAGGTCAGAATGTATTTTTTCAGAATTTTTCCCCTCTTTGTCTGATAATAATATTCTAGCCAAGGTCCCAGACCCAAGGTGGTGGATTTTTAGCTATACCTATTTATTCCCCAGTCTGTATTTCGGTGGAATTTTTTCCCCTTTAAAAATAATATTCTGACAAAGTCGGTGGATTTTTAGCTATTTATTCCTATATTACCATTAATTTTTGATGGATAAATTGTGAAAATGTTGGTGGATCAGCCAAATTACTGGAAATTTATGGTGGATTTTTTCAGCTTTTTTGAAAAAGTCAGCGGGATTTTGTGCACCAAATACAAATTAGGCTAGTTTATTCCTATGATATAATGATACCATTAATTGTTGGTGGATTAATAAAGAAAATGTTGGTTGATCCCGAATCCTGATCTGTATTTGGTTCACAAAGTCTCACTGAGACACTGACTTTTAAAAAAACTGAAAAAATCCAACATAAATTTCCAGTAGCTAATTGACTAATTCAGCTGATCCACCAACATTTTCTCAATCTATCCACCGTAATGAATGGTACCTAACATTCTAACATAGGAATAAATAGTTTTTAGGGTAAGTTCCGTGTTATCTTACGATTCCATATTTTCAAACACATAAAAATCTTAATATAATAATCATTATTCAACTTTTATTTCAATAGAAGTTAAATAATAATTATAGAGATCTACCAACTTTCCAAGTAGCTAATAAAATAAAGTATGTCCAAACTCGCCATTTTAATGGCGATTTTGTGACAGTTATTTTGAGCCCTTCAATTGCAAATGGCGAGTTTTATCTACTTTTCTCCTATGCTACAATACATGTTTTAAAGTATGGACAAAGTCGCCACTTGCCAAATATATTGGCAACTTTTGAGGGTTTAAATGAGTTGAAAAACATGTAAATAACGATTAAATCACTCCCAAAACAGTCTCAAGAGCTGCACATGCATCAGACTAAGAGCATAAACTGCACAATGATGTTTCCAAGTGTAAAATCTTTAGTAGAGAGTCAAATTTCTCCTTTAAATTATCTTAAATGTGGCGACCCTGTTCCATTTTCTCACTAAACTTGCGACTTTCCTGCCACACCTTGAAACATGGACTACAATGTTATTTTGGAGAGAATTTATGAAAAATTTATCATTTTGGATAGAATTTGTTAAATTTTGGAGAGAGCTGGAGAGACAAATGGCGAGTTTATGAGAGATGCTATTTTACTTGGCCGGGCGGGCGACTTTGCCAGAATATTATTTTCAAAGGGGCTAAATTCTAGTGACGATGACCCCAGTCTGCAGAATATGGGATATTTTTAACATTTTCTATGCGAACAATTCCTAATTTTCTCCTATATTTACATGTATTTTACATTTCTACTGAGAAAAAGTCTAAATATTATAATATAGAGGATTTCTTGGAGAACAGTTTACCAGTTCCTGCAGTCGCCAGTCTGGAATTCTACTGACATATCGATGAAATTTACCATAAAATATAGACTGGATTTAGGTTAGATCAGCCAAATTAAAATTATTGCAAATTCTTAGTGAATTTTTTAACCTTTTTGATAAAGTCAGTGGGATTTTGTGCACCAAATACACCAAATTGTATTTGATGATAAATTCCAATGATATGACGACAGATATTCAATTTCTCTAATAAAAAAATTCCTGCAATATCGAAGGATATTTAACTATTAATTCCTATATTTAAGTATATTATCATTAATTTTTGAAGGGGAAACTGGAAAAATGTTAGAGGACTAGACCAGTCACCAATTGATGAAAAATGTTGGCAGCTATTTCTCAGATTTTTGAAAAAGTCAGAGGAGTTCTGTGCACCAAATACAGACTGGATTTTTGAATACTGAAGCCAGTGTGCATTTGAATGATTTGATGATCATTTCAACTGATAATTGGGAAGATTGAACTAAACTTCAGAAATATTCTATTTTGATCATTCATATATTTACAGATTAATTTGGTGTTTTCCTTTATATATTTACTTTCAGTCCATTCTTTTATTGCAGTCAATTATCTTTTAACAAGTAACCAAGTTTGTTCTTTTTTTGCAACATTGTAATTTGACTTTGTAAATTACTCAATTTAGATAATATCAATCCATTCTTTTTGCAACATTGGAAGTTACTTAATTTACTCTCAGTCTGTTCTTTTTGCAACATTGTAAGTTATTTAATTTACTATCAGTCCATTCTTTTTTCAACATTGGAAGTTACTTAATTTACTATCAGTCTGTTCTTTTTGCAACATTGTAAGTTATTTAATTTACTATCAGTCCATTCTTTTTTGCATCATTGGAAGTTAATTAATTAACTGTATTATACTTTTAAAAAGTATCTGGTATCAACTTGGTATTGGTATCGGTTGCCAGAATTTTAAAGTAACTGTAATTGGTAATGGTATCGGTTACTAATATGGAATAGATGAATATCTACTTAATTTACTATCAGTACGTTCTTTTTGCGACATTGTAAGTTAATTAATTAACTGTATTATACTTTTAAAAAGTATCTAGTATTGGACTTGGTATTGGTATCGGTTATCAGAATTTTAAAGTAACTGTAATTGGCACTGGTATCGGTTACTAATATGATATCGGTGCATATCTACTTATTTACTATCAGTCCATTCTTTTTGCAACATTGGAAGTTATTCAATTTACTATCAGTTCATTCTTTTTTGCAACATTGGAAGTTAATTAATTAACTGTATTATACTTTTAAAAAGTAACTGGTATCAGACTTGGTATTGGTATCGGTTAACAGAATTCTAAAGTGACTGTAGCTACTTGGTACTGGTATCGGTTACTAATATGGTATTGGTGCATCTCTTAATTAATTTACGATTAGTCTGTTCTTTTTTGCAACATTGGAAGTTATTTAATTAACTATCGGTCTGTTTTTTTTTCACAATCAGACAAAGAAATTGTCTGATTTTTATGCCTAGCTATTGCTTATTGGTGAACTTATTATTAATTTATTAATTCAAGTAGCTATCATTATATAATATTAGTCATTAATATAATTGTATTTTTATGTATATAAATGTATGAAATCAAAATTTTGTTTATATGCTGTTCAGGGTTTATCAAGGTAGGTTTCCTCCAAAGTGGGAAACTGAAAACTATTTGGGGGAATCCTAAATTAGCTATTCTTATTACTTATCCAAGGGCTTTATGATGTCTGTATCCTCCTTTGATTTATAATTATTAATTACTTTACCAATCAACATAGCTAAAATTCCACTTGACTTAGCTAGAATATTACTCTTAAAGGGAAAAAATTCCATTTACAAGTCACAGTTGGTGGAATTTACCATTAATTATAGTCTGGGCTATGTCTAATCTAAACGACTGAATGCGTTTTGCAATGTCTGTTAACGTTTCTTGTAATAATTCAATTTACGTATACAGATGAAATACATTTTGTTTTTATTAAATACTTTTATTCATTTGAATAGTGATAACAGTTTAAATTATTTTGCATGTGTAAGGTGTTGGTGGAAATGCTCCTTGTACTACTTAATTTCTATTTTAATCCTTAATGAAGATCTAAATGTTAATTATCCTTTTTATTTCAGTTATGATCCTTGATGTCTGTATTCTCAACACCCATCAGCATGGCTGCTCCACCCCACTCAACAGCAAATAGAATGGCGAATGTAGCTACATCTTACTCGACACCTTGATATGACATCGATAGTCCTACTGCAGGAGAGATAAATGTAAGATGATGCACATTCAATGATTAACAGCCTTGGTGCTCATGATGTAACCTATTGAGATCCATGGTACCTTGTCTGTTGTTATTTGTGTACATCTCTTAACTGAACTACAAGCAGTTTCTTCATGAAATCACACATCTCTTGATATATTTCACTTGATAAGTGTAAGTATTGCAACAAGCATTACATGCATCCCCTTGAAATCGATGGAATATCCATTCACTTTCATATTTCCATTCCCTTGTTAATGAGGGGATAACTGTTTTGATATTCCCTTTCTCTTCCCCTAGGGAAGATTCCAGGAATATTTATATTTTAATTCCCTCTTGTTCCCCTTGATATCGAGGGAATATCCATTCACTTTCATATTTTCATTCCCTTGTTAATGAGGGGATAACTGATTCGATATTCCCCTTCTCTTCCCTTGATATCCAGGGAAGATTCCAGG
The DNA here is from genome assembly GCA_947561585.1 of Caprella mutica. Taxonomy (NCBI): domain Eukaryota; kingdom Metazoa; phylum Arthropoda; class Malacostraca; order Amphipoda; family Caprellidae; genus Caprella; species Caprella mutica. The sequence continues at coordinate 42,860 of CANNZV010002679.1, read as the reverse complement.
AATATTTATATTTTAATTCCCTCTTGTTCCCCTTGATATCGAGGGAATATCCATTCACTTTCATATTTTCATTCCCTTGTTAATGAGGGGATAACTGATTTGATATTCCCTTTCTGTTCCCTTGATATCCAGGGAATATTTATATTTTAATTCCCTCTTGTTCCCCTTGATATCGAGGGAATATCCATTCACTTTCATATTTTTATTCCCTTGTTAATGAGGGGATAACTGATTTGATACCCTTTCTGTTCCCTTGATATACAGGGAATATTTATATTTTTATCCCCTCTTGTTCCCCTTGATATCGAGGGAATATCCATTCACTTTCATATTTTCATTCCCTTGTTAACAAGGGGATAACTGTTTTGATATTCCCTTTCTGTTCCCTTGATATCCAGGGAAGATTCCGGGAATAAATAATAAAATGTCCCATAAAGATCCCCTGGATATCAAAAGGGAATATCGCCTTATCGCGAAAAGTGTAAAATAGGAATATTCCAGGGATTAATGAAGGGGATATCAGGGGAATATCGCTGGGGATATCCCGGGAACAATCAAATGTTACCTGGGTTATAACTCGAGAAGTTAATTCCTTTTATTATTTCAGTTATGATCCTTGGAACCTGAATTACTCACCTCACTTCCTGCTGTAAACCCCCTCACACAACAGTAGCTACTAGGAATGACTATGTTTGATGGTCCTGCTGGAGGAGGTATAAATGAATGTAGATGTCCATTCAATAATTATTAGCATTTGTGCTCATGTTGTAACCTATTGAGTTCCATGGTACCTCGTCTGATATTATTTGTGTACACATCAATGGATATATTTTGCTACATAATTTATTTTATTTATTCGTGTCATAACAGTCAAGCAATGTTTTTAGATTTAATGGATCATATAAATATTTACATTTTTTAACAAAGACACATCTTGTTCCATTGTCAACGTCTAGCTATTAAGAAGTTTATTAACTAGATACTTGCTGTCTACATTTACTCACTCTGTAGAGACTGATGATTGACCTTCATTACTTTGAAGATTTCAAAACAATATTGTGATTATATACTTTCATGTACTAATTAACATTGCAATGTTGGGTTATTATTAAATAATAACAAAGCCAACATATTTCCACAATATTGTGTAGTACTTAAATACAATATTGGAGTAATGCTGTCCCAATAATACGGCAATATTACCCTAAAATTGGGGAAATAATAGAGTTGATATTGAGGCAATATTGTGTGATGTTCCCCAATATTGGGGCAATATTGTCCTAATAATTTTTGCTTCGTGGGCCTCGTTTGAAAATGATGAAACAACAATGTTTCAACGTTGGGTAGCAACGTTGTATTAACCTAGTCAAATTATGTCTATCCTACGTCGCAGTCGAACGTTGGCACTATGTTGTTTCAACATTGTAACAGTGTCGTTTGGAAATGACGAAACAACATTGTTTCAACGTTGAATTAACAACGTAGTTTTATAACCTTGTGTTTTAATGTCTAAACAAAGTCGTAATCGAACATTGTCACGATGTTGTTTCGTCATTGTATCAACATTGTACAGATGTCGGAACCCAAACATAAGTTTGGCAACCAACGTAGTTCGAATGTTGTCTTTCGACGTCGTATTTTTTTCCAAAAACCGACAATCAGACAACGTTGAAAACTGATGTTGTACCAACGTTCAGACAACCAATAAACGATGCTCAGCCAACATCGTGACGACGTTGCTTTGTCATTGTATCAACATTGTACAGATGTCGGAACCCAAACATAAGTTTGGCAACCAACGTAGTTCGAATGTTGTCTTTCGACGTCGTATTTTTTTCCAAAAACCGACAATCAGACAACGTTGAAAACTGATGTTGTACCAACGTTCAGACAACCAATAAACGATGCTCAGCCAACATCGTGACGACGTTGTTTTGTCATTGTATCAACATTGTACAGATGTCGGAAAACAAACATAAGGTTGGCAACCAACGTTGTTCGAATGTTGTCTTTCGACATCGTATTTTTTTTCCAAAAACCGACAATCAGACAACGTTGAAAACTGATGTTGTACCAACGTTCAGACAACCAAGAAACGATGCTCAGCCAACATCGTGACGACGTTGATTTGCTGCTTGGGTACAGTCTCCTATGATCGCTTGTCTCTCCAACTCAGCAGGAGCTCGATTTAGGGGTCCTTATGACCTCTGAGTTTAAGTTTGGAGCCCAATGTATTGCTGCAGAGAGGAAAGCTCAAAAGATACTAGGCTACATTAAGAGGGTCTTTATCCACCGAAATAGACAGATGTGATGACCCCTACGAGACGTTGGTTCGACCGCATTTGGAGTATGCAGTGCAGTTCTGGACTCCTACATATAGGTGCGACGTGGAGCGCTTGGAGAGGATTCAAGCCCGAGCGACCAAGTTAGTGCCTGAGATCAGGAACAAGGGATATGAGAGGCGGCTGATTGACCTGGACCTCCTAACTCTTGAGCAACGACGTCTCCGTGGTCAGTTGATTGAGACCTACAAGATCATTCGGGGTCATAGCACCCTTGACCCGACATCGATCTTCTCGTTCAACCTGAACCCCACCCGAAATCATGGTTACAAATTAGAAGTGCCAAGATTCCGCACCAACAAGTTCCGTGACTTGATAACAGTGAAGGTATGCAGTGTATGGAATGCCCTTCCCAGTTTGGCGGTGAATGCACCCTCTGTCGAGTCCTTCAAGAGGAACGTAGATAGGATTATTCGTAGGTTAATATAATTCCTTTCTTTTAAGTTGAGAGCAATCCCAGAGCCTTCCCGTGGCGAGAGAGGTTAAGGTCTTACCGCCTCCACATGCACGCTTGCGTGTGTGTGGTGGGGTTTGGCTGAACTAATCTGGTAAATCCTGATCCCCCGAATAGGAGCACATCTCTCAGAGATGGTGTGTTTCTTAGGGGTCAGGTGGGGAGTGAGTGATCCATCATAGAGTCCATAACCCTGACTTCTATGGTGGTGAAGCCTGTGCAACAAGTTCTAGATTTGATGCATGGGATGAGGGGATTGAGGGAGAGTCAAAAGTGTGCATTTGCTGCACTGGGATCACCCTCGGATGGGCGAAAGGCGCCTTTTGTGTGATCCCGTTTCCTTGTGACTCTCCCTCTCTCTCTTCCAGTTGAGTCTTATCCACTTTCTTTGCTTCAGTAATAGCATCATGAATGAGTTACATTCTTTTCAGTCTAGCTTAGTTACACCTTTGAATTTATAATAATTTATCCAATACCTTTGTTTCAGGTCAACTTCAGAGACAATTATGGTCATTTACTATCTCCGAAGCGATGTGGTTGGTTCATCAGGCACGACTACGTGTATCTGTTCATTGTGAGTTATATATTTCAAAGTAACTGCTCTCTGGCTGAAATAATACTGAATTTAATTTAAAAACAGGAAAGTTATCAAATTGTCACTTCAGTTGCATTGTAAATGTAAATGAATATAAACCTCATTAAATTATTATAGTTACAATAGAGTCTGTTAGTAACCGTCGTTCGAACACGTTAAGTAATATGCAAATAAATTATAATTACCAAACAATTAAAGGATTATAGTTGTTTTCCAAATGTAGATAATTGTATTTTGGTGGACTTTGACTTCAAGTATTTATGATAATGGATACATTATTAATCTTGCTATTCTTTACAGCCTCTTCAAGCCTTACGTAGTAGCCATCGGCCACCTTCAGAAATAGATGATGGGACAAGATGCTTGCTTGGGGCTCAGCAAACGGGTGTAGGTCATAAGCCCCCCCCCCCCCCCCGGTCAAGAGCCGCCCGGTCACAAGCCCCCCTGTTTTTAAATCCTTATTTACCTATATTATTTAATCCTTATTGACACTTTTGTAGTTCATTGCTGATTAGACATAAAATATATGTATATCGGGGGGCGGCATGAATTGTGCAGTACAACAATCTAGCGGATACAACAAACTTCATTAGCAACTCTCAGTTATTTCTATCTAAGTAGTTCTTCATTTGTTTAACTAGGTAAATAAGGGTTAAATAAACATGGAGGGGGGGGGGCTCATGACCGGGGGGGCTCTTGCACGTACCCCTCAGCAAACAGCTCAGCAATAAAGATTTCATTCCCGGTTTGTGTTTAATATAATAAACACCTGTTAAAGTTAAATTTAACATAAAGTGAATAGAAAATAGGCAATGTAGGAATAGTCATTGTAGCATATAGGCATTAGGCAATGGGCGTGTTATGGCTATACTCATATATACAACACAATATTCACCAGAGGTTAGGTTAACGTTCCTATTGGATGGTAAAATGAAGAATGAGTGTGTTACACGCACAAAACTAATGACAACATAAAGTAAAACAGCAACAAAGATGGAGAGTGAGAGAGCGATCACAGAGTCTGAGCGAAAATGTCAGAGCAACAAGATGCTAGAAATGGAATGAATGAAAATAGGAGATAAAACAGAGGTGAAAAATAGATGTCTGAACGTCTTGCGAGTGTATGTGTGTGACTAATTATAAATTTTATTTTATTTAATTTTGGTTATTTTCTCTTTGTTTTATGGAAGTGGGTTTTGTTCTGGTTCCTTATTTAAATAGTTTTCAGACCCTCAGTGGAGAAACTAATAAAGCTACTCGCCTAATCTTTGAAGTGCGGGAGATACCCGTAGCGGGAGTGAAAGTTTAGAGGATGTGCTCGCGGTGATGGTTAGGAGCTTAATGAAGTCTGAGGCAAGTTACAGCTATAACTGCAGAGTTGTGAGGCAAATAAAATCTACTAAAAATAGTGACGACACAGTCCGCCTAACCAATCACAGTGCAGCAAGTAGAGACTGAAGTATGTAGAGAAATTAAAAATAATCAATTTCTTCCATATGAGTCTAGTAATTTATACTTTATTTTTTCTCTTAACCGTACCCCTTAAATGATATGGTTGTGAGTCATAAGCCCCCCCCCCCCTGTTTTTAATCCTTATTTACCTATATTATTTAATCCTTATTGACACTTTTCTAGTTCATTACTGAATAAACATAAATATATGTATATATTTATATACCCCCTCCTGCCAGGTCATTAAACAATCATGAAGTGTGCAGTACAACAAACTAGCGGATACAACAAACTACATTAGCAATTCTCAGTTATTCCTATCTAATTAGTTCTTCATTTGTTTAACTAGGTATATAAGGATTAAAAAAACAGGGGGAGGGGGGGGGCATAGATCTTAAGAATATCTTAGATAATACGAAATGAAAATAGTATCGAAGACTATATAGCTTTGATTTAGAATGATCCAATAGTGTTTAATTTAATCCTTCTATAATATGTTAAAGATCTATGATTTTAAACGCATATTGTCGAAAGTCATAACCCTACTAGTTAAGAAGTAATCACAAGTTTGTAAGCTGGGTATAACGTTTTCTTTTGAACCAAAGGCTATATTGCTAACATCAATAGAAAATTAAAAAGTGTCTATATACGTAACTAAACATGCTTTAAAATATACGTGACATAGCAAATAAGTTGAAATGATAATTATAACTTCCTTATGTGTACTGAAGTTTGAATAACTGTGTGTTTAATAAAGTAGCTTTGTTGGAATATTATTTTCCTTTGAACATATTGAGTAATCCAATATTTATATAGTAATTACTGTAAAAATGAATTTCCGTAACGCCGTTTTTTATAACTTAATTAAAATGTGTTTATAGCCTAACTATATAATATTTCTTAAAAGTCAGAAAATACATAAACTCCCATCAAGTGACTGGCAGTTTTACCGACACCGTTCAAAGTATTTCTTCACAGGGTTTGTCAATCCTTCTGAGTTTTATTTTGTCAGTCAAAGTAGGTGATTGACTTTTTTTCTGACATTGATGTTGCGGTCTTTTCTGTTGGAAGTGGTTGCAGTTTGCTGTATTTCTATTGTTTTTTGGCTTGGGGCTGGAACATTTGGTTGGGGCTTATTCAAGAAGGTCTGTTTCTGATTTTGCTTTTATCAGCGCTCAATCGTGACGCTACTAATATCTTGTTTTTCTCCTTTATAACAGTACATTTCTAACTAGTTCTATATTGTAGAAATTGTATTTAAATGACGGAAATCATTCACTTTGATAGTGTGCAAACAAAGGGATATCGTTACTTATCTTATTGTTGTAGGAATTCAACAGAATTTGAAAGTGTTGGGGAATACTGCAATAATAATGATAATCTCATCCTATTTTATTGTTGGTATCGGGTCTCCAACCATGTAATCTCTCATGGAATAAGGCAATGTTATGCATTTTCTTTATTACTAGGTCAGGTTGGGGAAAGGATGTTTAGAGTAAATCAGTAAAGCGAAAACGAAACTGGACTATAATTAAGAAACTCTGACTAAACTTTTCGAGTAGTCTTTTCTTTAGTTAATTTGAGTAAAAAATGATTAGTAAAGAAATTAATTATAGATTTTAATAAACTTTGATTTAGATTGAATAAACATCTATAATACTCCCCGAGGGGAAAGAACTTCGACTACGAAATCTGCAACGTACAATTAAAATCCGAAGCTATGGCATCTAAAGAAGAATAAAAAAGAAAGAATTTTTTTTTATTCCGAATGAAAAATGCAATTCAAATAAATTCTTCTTCCACAGATTCTCTTGACAGCGTCACGACAAACACGTCATTGCTGTCAAGACTAGCTAGGAATAGAGGTACGCATCAACTCGTAATTCTCAAACAATACTAATTCATATTTCTACTGGGTCTTATTTTTAGTATTTATAACATCATACAATTAATTTCGAATACAGCACATGTTAATTGCAGCCCGGTAATTGACAGTTCAAGTAAATACCTACTGATTCATTTCATTAATTTCAATTACGAATTTTTAAATTAGAAAGATTAAATATATCATTGTTCCTAACTTACTCCATTCTAGCTATTATGACCACCTCTTCTTACTTTTTCAGCCACCACCTCCACCTCTTCTTACTTTTTCAGCCACCGCCTCCACCTCTTCTAACTTTTTCAGCCACCGCCTCCACCTCTTCTTACTTTTTCAGCCACCGCCTCCACCTCTTCTTACTTTTTCAGCCACCGCCTCCACCTCCTCTTACTTTTTCAGCCACCGCCTCTCCTTACTTTTTCAGCCACCGCCTCCACCTCTTCTTTATTTTTCAGCCACCGCCTCCACCTCTCCTTACTTTTTCAGCCACCGCCTCCACCTCTTCTTACTTATTCAGCCACCGCCTCCACCTCCTCTTACTTTTTCAGCCACCGCCTCCACCTCTTCTTACTTATTCAGCCACCGCCTCCACCTCTTCTTACTTTTTCAGCCACCGCTTCCACCTCTTCTTACTTTTTCAGCCACCGCCTCCACCTCTTCTTACTTTTTCAGCCACCGCCTCCACCTCTTCTTACTTTTTCAGCCACCGCCTCCACCTCCTCTTACTTTTTCAGCCACCGCCTCCACCTCCAAATCTCTACTCCCACTGCTGAAGTACTAATTACTTGGTCACAGGGAGCAATGCATCCAATCACAGGGGGAAATGCATTCAATCACAGGGGGAAATGCATCCAATCACAGGGAGCAATGCATCCAATCACAGGGGGAAATGCATTCAATCACAGGGAGCAATGCATCCAATCACAGGGAGCAATGCATTCAATCACAGGGGGAAATGCATCCAATCACAGGGAGCAATGCATTCAATCACAGGGGGAAATGCATTCAATCACAGGGGGAAATGCAGCAATCACAGGGAGCAATGCAGTCAATCACAGGGGGAAATGCGGTCAATCACAGGGGGCAATACGGTCAATCACAGATAGCAATGCGGTCAATCACAGGGGGAAATGCGGTCAATCACAGGGAGCAATGCGGTCAATCATGGGGGCAATGCGGTCAATCACAGGGGGCAATGCGGTCAATCACAGATAGCAATGCGGTCAATCACAGGGGGCAATGCGGTCAATCACAGGGAACAATGCGGTCAATCACAGGGGGAAATGCGGTCAATCACAGGGAGCAATGCGGTCAATCACAGGGGGAAATGCAGCAATTACAGGGGGAAATGCGGCAATCACAGGGAGCAATGTGGTCAATCACAGGGGGAAATGCGGCAATTACATGTCCGTCTTCTTTTTTCACTTATATCTTCAAAGTTTTGCTCTTTTACATTTGTATTAGTATCGCCTCATAAATCATTTCATAGAAAACTGGTTCTGTCTTTAGTCGTAAAAATTATATCTATTCGCTGACAGACTAATTATATCTTTGCTTCTATACATTAAATAGACTTTATGATATTTGTCTATTTGATGTTAAGGTTCTTTGAATATTTTTCATAGTGGTTTAAATATTGTGATCATTTCTCCTTTTTCTAAATAAATATTATTTCTGTTACTGTACACCAGGCAGACGTCTTCAATTATATGTGTTTTTCTCCTAACCTGTTTTATATCAAACACGGCTTCGGCAGTATTATTATTATTTTATTTATTTGTTTAAGACTACTCAAGCGGCACTTTGGAAGGCAGGTACGAATATAGTCAATATACAGCAGCGGACTAAAAGTAAACAAACTATAATGGATCCACGTGACGTCACAACCACGATGCAGAGAACATGTGTCATTTTGGTTTTTCTAGCGAGCATACCTGTAGTTATTATCACTCCTGCATTACATTTTCATATTCGGATTTCTCAAAATTGTAGCTAGTAAATCCTCCAGGCTACCAATAAAAGAGTGTTTCGAAACAAATCAATTAATTATTGATTGAGATCATGAAGAAATTAGTGGTACCAACAGAAAAGATTACAAGTTCATACTAAATTCTAATTTTTGACCATTAAATATCAAATTTAAAAAATTGTTATTTCTAGAAATGGTAGTGAATGCACTAAGTTACCAATTAAAAATTCTTTCAAACAAATCAATTAATTATTGAATGAGAATTAGCAATTTCAGGGTCACCATCAGTAAACATTACAAGTCCGTACAAAAATCCTAATGTTTGCCCATAATTTACTAAATTTTCTAAATTCGGTTCTCTAGAAATATTGGTTAACATATCAGACTAACTATTAAATTTTTTTTTCAAGCTAATTTATTCACTATTCAAGGAAAAGTAATTTCAGTGTCAATATCAGATTATTTTGATAGTCATTACATAAATATATTATCAAATTTCACATGAAAAATAAATATTTTTTACAATTCTGTTTTCTAGAAAGTAGCTATAGAGAATAAGCCTAGGTAGCTATCATTTAATGTTTGTAGCAATTGAATCAGTTCACAATTGAAGGAGTCTTAGGTTGCACTCCTAGCAGGTCGCAGTAGTAAGTTGAAGTAACATACATTTACACGAAACAATTATGCTCCAATTTAATAGTTGATTTAGATGTATTCATAAATACAATCAATAGAATATTTGGCCACACAGGTTTGGCAGCAAAATGACAACAGTAATTTTTTTATTACATAATATCTTTTAAAACAATCACTAGCTACCTGTCTAATTACATTCTTCAATATAAAAAAATCATACAAATTAATAGAATATCATAAATGGATCTTATAAAGATAGTACGTGTAGTTTAGCCAGATTTCAGCCTTGATTCTTTTGATGAATTGTTATATTGCTATTCGAAAGTTTTAAACCAAAAAAAAAAATACCGTCAACAATAAATTTTAACTTTAACACCACTCATGATAATATCAAAGAGATTACCTGATTGTAGTGGAAGGGACAACCACTAACACTAGCCTCTTCTTATACATCGGAAGCCGCTCTCTGCATTGCCCTCTCGTAGTCTGTGAGTATTACCGTGGGGCGACATTGTGTGTGGCCTTTAATGAAGAGGAGGGCCTCTCTGCAGGCTGTAGTAGTCCTCCTCTTCATCAATACATACGCGATGGGGAAAGACTGTAAATAGAAATCATATCAATTGAATGCCTCAATATCTATCCATCTATACTCTAAAAAGAGCCGTATTCGTTAGTAAGTCTGTGTGTCACGCTTTCATTAAAAAACTGACATTATAAGGAAATCTAATAATTTTTGGGATAACATAATGGCCACGGGTAAAATTTAAACGAAACTTATCTCCTCTTAATGAAGCACCCTAATATTTCCCTCCTGTAGATTGTAAAACCCAAAGCAAACTGTGGTGCTTAATCTACAATTTTTCCCGAATTTTCTTGTGTTGTTAATTTAAATGATATATACTTCTCTCTGCCTACGAATCTTAATCAATTTCGAGTGGATTTCTTGAGAGCTCAAATAAAAGTAAAACCGTCAGAAAACGGGCACAAAAATGGATGACTTTTCGAATAAATGAGGAGGATAGTGGTTATTTTTTGGTCTACCATGTTTTACATTAGATCATCATAAAATGCAATAATTACTGTTTATTTATTATAATCAAGTAGATAGGGTAATCAAACCTATTTTTTAATATCCTTTGTTAACAATTATATATCTTCCTCAAGAACGACTTCAGAACGACTTATTATAATAAGAAACATTAAGAAAACTATTAAGAATATAGAAACAAACGGAGAAAAATACCTGAATTAGCCAAATATAAATCAAACTATACTAATACACGGCGGCTCTTGTTCAAGTTATGGCGATTGTTTATTTAGTACCCGTTTTTTTTACTGATATTGTACATTTATTGAATTACCAATGAATGAGAAACAGGTACTGCACAGTTACATATAAACTAAATTCAATGAAGAACCTCGCACAGCTTTAAATATCTATTCAAAAAATAATTATCCCTTTACTTTACTCTATGTAATCAGTCTCCGTATACTAGCTAACACATTTCATGTGAGCTAATATATTGGAGAAATTACTTTCACCATATATTATTTTCTATATTTAATAATTTGAAAACGTAAAGTATTGAAATGTACAGGGTGGGGCGTAAGTTTGGAAGCAATTTTTCAAACATTAATATAATTCTTAAAAATAAGTTCCTAAGTAGGTGATAGGGTTTGAACTATAGTAGAGACACTACATTATGACGTGGCAGTGTTATTTTTTACAAAAATTTAGTCAATTCAAAAATGTCAGACAAAAGAGAAGCCATTATTGCTCTACACCGTGCCGGGAAGTCAGATTCCGTCATTTCAGAGACTCTCTCAATAGCGAGATCGACTGTTTGGAAGTGTGTGAAGCGTTTTAATGAGAGAGGAGACTTGACTGATCGTCCAAGAAGTAGTGGTAGACCACGCTCACAACGCACCAAACAACTGATAAAATGTGCCCGAGAGAAGATCAGGAGGAACCCGAAAAGGTCAATACGATTGTTAGCCAAAACAGCTAATGTGAGTCCCAGAACAATGAGAAGAGTTGTCAAAGAAGACCTAAAGATGTCCTCTTTCACCCTCCAAAAGAGACGGACTCTATCAGAAGTTGTTAAGAAGAGATTGGAGAGAAGCAAAGCATTTCTGAAAGAATTGAAGTCTGGCACGGCTGGTGAAATTGTTTGGTCTGACGAAAAAATTTTCACAGTGGAAATGGCTCACAACCGGAGGAATGACAGAATAATTGGTAAAAGTGCAAAAGACTTCCCATACAACCAAAAAACTGTCCACAGAACCATGAAACCTGCTTCAGTAATGGTCTGGGCCGCCGTTTCAGAAACTTGGAGATCTCCTTTAATTTTTGTGGAACAAGGCGCCAAAATCAATGCTAAATGTTATATTGAGAATATTTTGACGCCAATGTTGGAGTCAGCTAAGGATAACTTCGGTAATGACACTCTATGGACATTTCAGCAAGACGGCGCGACTTCACATACTGCAAATGTCACTCAAAACTGGTGCCATGACCATCTTCCACGGTTTTGGTCCAAAGAAATGTGGCCTCCCTGCTCCCCAGATGTTAATCCTATGGACTTTTCGGTATGGTCCATTCTTGAATCAAAGGCCTGTGGTAAATTCAATAGCAGTGTGGATGATTCAAAGCGTTCGCTCCAGAGATCTTGGAAGGAAATTTCACAAGAACAGTTGCGTGCCGCAGAAGGAGGAGTTCGGAGGAGATTTAAAAAAACAAGGGGGGACATTTTGAATAAATTTATGATTTTTGAATTCTTAAAACCCTTATGTAATAATACATAACTGTAAATTATTAAATATATTTTTCGTTGGATTATAATAAGCACTTTCATTTGCTTCCAAACTTACGCCCCACCCTGTATAATAAACCGAAAATTATTTAATAAAAAGTTACTTTCAATTTTTTCATTAATTAGCTGACGTTGATTATAACTGATTACTATATTCTTACCATGTCCTGCACAATGATGTGGACCGTCAGCAGTTGACTGAACATAGATGGCACAATCTTGAAGGTACCATCCATGTGCAGTTCGCTCGAGGCCACACTTGCCAGTGTAGGCGAAATAAAAATGAAATTGTCACCCGATTCACTCAAATTTTGCCGGACTTGGAAAAAATTTCCCCTCGGATAGTAGTTGAGAATCTTGATAAAATCATATAAAATTATAATTATATATGTAGAAATTATAATAGGATGATATACTTGATTCATTCATAATTCTGTTCGACAATTAAATAATATAAAAAAGATGAATAACTGACTTCAACTCAGAACTAACACAAAACAATATATTGTTCATGGATTCATGAATAAAGTTATTAATATAAATTCAATATCCTTTTATCAGCAGAATAGGATGATGGTTGAAGTACGATAGAAATCTTAGATACTTAACATACTATTACTTCCTAACCATGCCGTCCATATTATTCATATTGAAATAAAACCAACCTGCTTGCATCACTAAGTACATTCTCCAGTTGATGCGCGTTAGAGGGAGCTGCTGGCATCAGCCTCCTCCTTTTCTTTCTCATGCACATTTCGATTTCTGAATATGCTCCTGTGCCGAGTGGGAACCTTCAAAAGTACATAAAAATTTTAACAGGGCACTTCAACTACTACATATATCAATGAAAATTTCATACTCAAAGTATGAGAAAAAAGAAAATGGTAAAATGAATGGAAATATAGGTACCTTTCAGACTCTTCATCGAAAATATCTTTTAATCTATTTGTCGAAGAAGAGGCTCTCTTCTTGCACCGATCATACAGGAGAAGCCTGTATTTCATTGCATGGTCTGGTAGGTGATTGTGATCACCTTTTGTGATAAAGTTGACACCACCATCCTCACTTGTGACAAGGAAAGTTACTGTCACACAGCAGTCTCTGCTCTTGCAGATTAAATACATTTTACTTGTATTACTGCTGACAAGAGCTTTTTTATAAGCATATCCGTTATACGGTATTTGATGGTAAAGGGATGTCCCTTCTCTGGATCCCGGTATTTTTACCACTTCTATTTTGTGTGCTGTGAAAGTAGAGAGTATTAGATCTAGATCTATCATTTCTTATTCATATAATATGCAGAAGAGCTTTGATGCAATCACTAAGAAATGTCATTATCATATATTTCTTTACTTTAATCGTATAGAATCAAAATCAGTTCAATAGCGAAATTAGATTGTTTTTGAAATGGCAGATTAAAAAAAAACGGCGGATTAAAAAAAAATTAATCAAAATTCGAGAATGTTACACGAATAAGATGTTTCTTTTTGCGAATTTACATGTACCATACAAATTTCAGAACGATCATTCCAAAAATAAAAAATATATTGCAAAAGTGGGTTGACCCCATAATGCCGAGCGTGCGTTAATATCTTCATTTTATATATAATATCTTCACATCGAATATATTAGTATTCGAATACTAATATATGTTTATATATTGTCTTTATATCTTTTCATTTATACATAAATATATGAAAAAAATTCAAAAAATCAAAAGTAGATGAAGATTACTTTAAACCTTTCAACATAAATGGCAGTTATGTAGTTTGTTGTATGTACTGTACTGCACACTTCATGATTGTTCAATGAGCTGGCAGGGTGAAGCCTGTGCAATAAGTTCTAGATTTGATGCATGGGATGAGGGGATTGAGGGAGAGTCACAAGTGTGCATTTGCTGCACTGGGATCACCCTCGGATGGGCGAAAGGCGCCTTTTGTTTGATCCCGTTTCCTTGTGACTCTCTCTCTCTCTCATATATTGATTGGTGTTCGTCGTATACGGTTGTGAGGTGTCAGACTAGACGCTCTCTCCTTGTGTTTAGTGTGTGTGTGCAGCTTTTGCTACAGTGAAACCTCGTTGTTACTTGCATTGTGCAGACCGATGTAATATTGCTATTGCATTATTTCTTTGACTAGAAGTAGGGCGTTGGCAATTAGATCTCATTATCTGGCTTTGAGCAGAAATACGGACTTTTGTGATGTGTATGTGTATTCTCTCTTTCGGTATTTGGAATAGTAAGAGGTATTAGATCTCTTAGTCTCTTATAGTTTCACTGTCCTCGATATTTTGACTTTCCGCTTAAGACTAGTTCATTTCCCCTGTATTGGGACGACATAAGACTAGTTCTCTTTATCGCTGATACTGTTTTCGAAGCTGTTATATAAGTTATCTCCCCTGTTCTGGGATCAATTAGAATCATTGGTTCTCGCTAAGGTATTAAGACTGTCTCCACTTGAATATTTGGGGCCATATATTGAAGGCTTTTCAATTTATATTGTGCTCGTTGTATTGTCAATTGTAGTATATGTCTTGTGTATGTTTTTTTATGTATTAGGTGTAGGTATAGTCACCTTAGGTGTAAGTACTAGGCGTAGAGGTATAGAAATTGTAGGTATAATCATAGGTTGTTGTTATTAGGTGTTAGAGGTGTAGGAATTTGGGTCATAGGCAGAGCAGTGAGTGAGATTGTTTTGTCTACCGCAAACCAGACAGTCAGCTGTCGAGGTACAGTAGCGAACAAAAGTTCTGAGTACATTCCTAAGGTGTAACAGTTTTTGTCTTATCGGTTATAAGGGTAATCTCACCACTGTTAGATTAAGTTAAGTTGTTAATTAATTAGTAAGTAGATAACGGTTAGGAGTATAATTAGTTTAAAGGGCTATTATTTTGTTATTATTGTTTGGGTTATTTGTAGATTAGTTTTATATTGTGTTTGATTGAGTATATCTGGTATTTATATATCGGTTATAGGACGGTATATCACTGGGTTGTTATTAGATATATAGTTAGTTGATTATTTTGAGCAGCTAATTGGTTTGACTGGTTTATATATCGGTTATACTTGGTTATAGGACGGTATATCACTGGGTTGTTATTAGATATATAGTTAGTTGATTATTTTGAGCAGCTAATTGGTTTGACTGGTAATTGGTTAATTCAGTTATTTTGACTGGCTGTTTATTTAATTAATTGGAGCTCCGTTATTATATTTTTCTCTAGCGACAATGTCCTATCTTAAGGATGGAGCAGTGGATACTACTTTACTGCTGGGACCAGAAACTCTTGGTACCCGACACAAAAATGGTCCGGAGAAGCAGAAATTTTGGTGTTCCCAGTGTAGGATGAAGAGGTGGGTCATCGATTCGGAGGAGGGTTGCTCTGCAAACTTGACCAGGCATACCATCTGTTCGTTTTGTGAGCTTAGGAATCAAACAGATAGAGAGTGTAGGAAGCAGAATGTTGCCCTTCAGGCAGAGATAAAGAAGATTAGTGAAAGGATAGACAAGAAGCTGGGGTATTTTTCCTCCAAGCTTTCAGAACTCGAAGGGGGTGACATTCAGCCCCGAGTGCAAGAGTTCCCCGGGAGTTTAATGTCCTAAAGGGCCAACTGGTGAAGGGTGTAGATTGGATTAAGTCTCGGGTCGAAGAGAGAACCCATGTGACCCCAGTTGAGCCAGATTTGGACTGTATTGTTGACTCCCCCCAAGGGCCTGAGGGCTACATTGATGACATGTTTCGTCAGGTCACCCACGAGTTCTTTTAGATATGTCTCCACTTACCGGTAAAATTAAAGCACCACCTTTCCACCTGCCTTCAGTAGGTTCCGCCTTCCCAAATGCCTGTAACAGAGAATAAGATGATAAAATTAGATCTAACAAATGGTTTTTTCCATATTAAACTCTCAGAGAAAGCTTCTAAAATATTTGGTGTAAGGTGCGGAAAGAGGTTCTTTGGTTTAACTCGTCTTCCACAAGGTCTTACCACATCTCCCTATGTCATGCAAAGAGTGATAGGGCAGTGGTGGGATCTTTATGGAAGACATCCCTGTAAAATTCCTTATATATTATATAATTCATTAGGTAGGGAGGAAGATTTAGAAAAAGCAAAGACATTGCTCTTTGCATCTTCTCTTGAATTTAACGTAAATAAATGTTCCTTAATTCCCACAAGACGCATAAGCTATTTAGGCATAACTATAGATTTTGACGATTTAACTATGGCCCTCAGCCCATCCTTCGTTCAGTGCATGCACGACGAGTTCGAACTTGTAAAAAATAAAAACTGTTCACTCAAATACAAACAACGTCTTGCAGGTCTCATAAATTTTGCAAGATCAGTTCTAAAGCTTCCTCTTTCTTTAGTTAATTTGTGCTCTAGATATCCACATAAACTCTATCGTTTCAAAAGTCTCTTCCATACTAGACCTACCTTATTTTATACCACTCTAAATAAGAATTTTGTTTTTGTTGATGCTACCCCGGGACACATTGGCATGTAGTCACAGGGGCGGAGGCGAGCTCTGACCTTCCGGTGTAACTTACCAATACTGGAGGCGGAGTTCGCTGCTGCCTGGTTGGCCCATGCTCTGTTTCCTGGGGCAGTTATCTTTTCTGATAACCAGGCTGTAATTTATCTATTTTCCAAAGGGAAATTGCCTCCGGGCTGGAGGTTTAGTTATAAGAAAAATGTATTAATGTGCAGGACCTTCTTCTGTCCTGCTTTAGTGTATATAAACACTCACTCCAACCCGGCACAGATTTTCTCGTCCTATTCTAAGTTAGAATAAGTTTTTCAAAGGCATTCATATTATATAAATAGTCAGTAAGTTCTGTTCCTTTTTGAAAAATGTTCTTTATTTATTATTATTTAAAATAAGTATACTTATATTGTAGTAATTGTAACTCATTTTATTTTGTCGCAAAATGTTACCACCTAAAATTGAGTTCATAATAAAGGTTTGCGAACCCCAATAATGGGGGCCCCGATCCCAAATGACAGGTGTCTGGCAGTTGGAACCCTTCAAGTTCCAACATGTTTTAATTACTCCCCCTCCTTTCCTTCAGAAAGGGGCTCGGACTCCTTATACTATATAAGGAGCCGAGCTTGGGGCACAGACATTACCCTGTCAGCTTGGGATCGGGAACCCTTCAGGTTCCAAAATGTTTTAATTGCTCCCCCTTCTTTCCTTCAGAAAGGGGCTCGGACTCCTTATACTATACAAGGAGCAGAGCTTGGGGGCACAGACATTACCCTGTCAGCTTGGGATCGGGTCACACTAGTCTCTGCAATTAGAGAGCAGAGACCCCAAATTATCTCCAAGGAATTGCACACTAGCAATGCGGTTCCCACCAAGGAGAAATCTTTGTCCCGACGTAGGAGGAGAAGAAGGGGTAGGAAAGGTAGAAGCCGACAGGTGGTGGAGCCCTACAATTTATTGATGGGTGACTCCCAAGTTGGGAACTCTACAGCAAATTTTTTCATAGGACTAGGTATGGGTTTAGGCTCCAATTATGCATGTAGTGCTTACCACGGTGCTGGGGTTAGGAGAATCATCGACGAGGTTAAAAAGTTGAACCCAGACTCCAAATACCCTCGTTCTATCCATAGGAGGAAACGACTTCTTCCGGAAGGATAAGGCACCGTGTGGTGTAAATGCACTGATGAGGGACTACAGCAACCTCCTGAAGGTAGTCATAGTCGTTGAGGTTGATAAAACACCTTCACCAGATCGACATGATTTGGACACCAGTCCCGCAGCATGGCCTCGAGTGCGGAAGAAGACTGAGAGCATCTGATGGAGATATGCCACCCTCCCACAGTCCACCGCCAGTCCCAGGTCCGTCGGGAAACGACGATTAACCCGAGTGAGCAGGCACCGGGTGGGGGGACTCCAAGTAGTCCTCCTCAATGCGCGCTCGATTAGGAATAAGTTTCTCGAGTTTAGAGCTATGGTCGCAACATCCGACTATGATGTGATTGCGATAACTGAGACGTGGCTAGGTACCGGAAGTAGAGATTATGATGGTGAGTATTTCCTCCCAGGTTATGCCATGTTTCATAAGGATAGAGTAGGTAGATTGGGTGGGGGAGTGTTACTCTATGTGAGGAGCCACTTGACTGCGATTGGAGTGCGGAACGTCTCGGCCCACGAGTTAGTGGGAGCTGAGATAAAGGGATGAACGCCACCGTTGACGGTACTTGTTGTGTACAGGCCTCCCCACTTCCAACGTGATTCTGACGAGTCACTGTATAGGGACCTTAGTAGCGAGAGGTAGTAGCGAGAGCTGAGGGGATGCGGTTGATCGAGTTCTCGAACGACTGCTTCCTCACTCAGATGGTCCGGGTTCCTACTAGAGGACGGAATACCCTTGATCTTGTGTTTACCACTGATGAGGATAGCGTTAGGAATTTTGAGGTAAGTATGGGACTTGTAGGTAGTGATCACGGGGCAGTCTCTTTTGAAGTTGTCGGTTCTTATAGGGAACGTCTTTGCTTCAGTCGACGACTCAATCTTAGGAGGGCTGATTACCCTCGGTTTGCTGTTGATCTACAGGTTGTTCAGCTTGACCTCCATGCTTCAGCTAAGGAGCTGTGACAGCAACTCAGTAGGAGTTTCTTGGAAATTGAACCCATCTTGGTTCACGGGAATGCTAGCTGCTGCAATTGCTGAACGAAAGCGGTTGTATCGTGCTATGCAGGCAGATCCACAGGTATCTGACCTCTTGGCTAGACAGCGACGATTAGTGAAACGTTTGGTCCGTCAAGCTAAAGCTAGTGAGGAACAGAGGATAGCACTTGCCTGCAAGGATAACCCCAAGGAGTTTTTCAGCTATGTGAATCGTCACAAGGTTCGGAATCCTCTAGGGCCCTTGCAGACACCAACTGGACTTATAGTAACTGACAATCTTGGCATTGCCCAGGAATTTAATCAGTATTTCTCCAGTGTCTTCACTGTGGAAGATGTCAGATTACCACCTCCCGTCATAACATTCGACGGAGAGGATCAATTAGAGGAAGTCATCATCACTCAGGAAGAAGTGCATGATAAACTTACTCATTTAGACCCCCACAAGTCCCCAGGTCCTGATGATTTCTTGCCCAAGGTGATGAAATACGTGGCGGCTGCTTTGGCACCACACCTGTACGAGGTTTTCAGGATCTCGTTAGACTGGTGACGTACCGCTTGACTGGAGATCAGCGAATGTACGTCCCGTTCACAAGAAGGGGCCAGAGGATCAGGCCAGCAATTTCAGGCCCGTGAGTTTGACGTGCGTTTCAGGCAAGGTTTTAGAGACCATGATCAAGGATAGGATTGTAGATCACCTGGAGCGTAACGAGCTGCTGACTGGTTCTCAACACGGATTTAGAGCAGGTAGGTCGTGTCTCACGAATCTGCTTGAGTTTTACCATACCGTCTTCGGTACCTATGACAGGTCTGGGTCTGTTTCCAGAAGGCCTTTGACGAAGTTCCACACCGGAGACTGATGACGAAGGTAATAGCACTCGGCATTGTCGGCAAGGTTGCTGACTGGATCGAGGCATGGCTGTGCAATAGGAGGCAGAGAGTCGTGATCGGAGGCATACCATCCGAGTGGTCTACAGTGACCAGTGGTATGCCTCAGGGATCAGTCTTAGGACCTCTGCTGTTAATCATATATATTAATGACATTGATGATGGTATCATCTCGAAGATGAGCAAATTTGCAGACGACACCAAGTTGGGTGTTGACGCAACCGATTCTAATGCAGTGGAAGAGCTGAGGAGAGACTTGACGGGGATCGGAGAGTGGTCGGAGCGGTGGCAGATGCCCTTCAACGTAGGAAAATGTTAGTACTACATGTTGGGGTGCAAAATCCCCGTGCCGACTACAGTCTCCTAGAATCACTTGTCTCTCCAACTCAGCAGGAGCTCGATTTAGGGGTCCTTATGACCTCTGAGTTTAAGTTTGGAGCCCAATGTATTGCTGCAGAGAAGAAAGCTCAAAAGATACTAGGCTACATTAAGAGGGTCTTTATCCACCGAAATAGACAGACGGTGATGACCCTCTAAAAGACGTTGGTTCAACCGCATTTGGAGTATGCAGTGCAGTTCTGGTCTCCTACATATAGCCTGCGACGTGGAGCGCTTGGAGAGGATTCAAGCCCGAGCGACCAAATTAGTGCCTGAGATCAGGAACAAGGGATATGAGAGGCGGCTGATTGACCTGGACCTCCTAACTCTTGAGCAACGACGTCTCCGTGGTCAGTTGATTGAGTACAAGATCATTCGGGGTCATAGCACCCTTGACCCGACATCGATCTTCTCGTTCAACCTGAACCCCACCCGAAATCATGGTTACAAATTAGAAGTGCCAAGATTCTGCACCAACAAGTTCCGTGACTTGATGACAGTGAAGGTATGCAGTGTATGGAATGCCCTTCCCAGTAAGGCGGTGAATGCACCCTCTGTCGAGTCCTTCAAGAGGAACGTCGATAGGATTATTCGTAGGTTAATATAATACCTTTCTTTTAAGTTGAGAGCAATCCCAGAGCCTTCCCGTGGCGAGAGAGGTTAAGGTCTTACCGCCTCCACATGTACGCTTGCGTGTGTGTGGTGGGGGTTTGGCTGAATTAATCTGGTAAATCCTGATCCCCCGAATAGGAGCACATCTCTCAGAGATGGTGTGTTTCTTAGGGGTCAGGTGGGGAGTGAGTGATCCATCATAGAGTCCATAACCCTGACTTCTATGGTGGTGAAGCCTGTGCAACAAGTTCTAGATTTGATGCATGGGATGAGTATTGAGGGAGAGTCAAAAGTGTGCATTTGCTGCACTGGGATTACCCTCGGATGGGCGAAAGGCGCCTTTTGTGTGATCCCGTTTCCTTGTGACTCTCTCTCTCTTTCAGTTGAGTCTTATCCACTTTCTTTGCTTCAGTAATAGCATCATGAATGAGTTACATTCTTTTCAGTCTAGCTTAGTTTCACCTTTGAATTTACAATAATTTATCCAATACCTTTGTTTCAGGTCAACTTCAGAGACAATTATGGTCATTTACTATCTCCGAAGCGATGTGGTTGGTTCATCAGGCACGACTACGTGTATCTGTTCATTGTGAGTTATATATTTCAAAGTAACTGCTCTCTGGCTGAAATAATACTGAATTTAATTTAAAAACAGGAAAGTTATCAAATTGTCACTTCAGTTGCATTGTAAATGTAAATGAATATAAACCTCATTAAATTATTATAGTTACAATACAGTCTGTTAGTAACCGTCGTTCGAACACGTTAAGTAATATGCAAATAAATTATAATTACCAAACAATTAAAGGATTATAGTTGTTTTTTTTTGGTGGACTTTGACGTTCAAGTATTTATGATAATGGATACATTATTGATCTTGCTATTCTTTACAGCCTTCAAGCCTTACGTAGTAGCCATCGGCCACCTTAAGAAATAGATGATGGGACAGGATGCCTGCTTGGGGCTCAGCAAACAGCTCAGCAATAAAGATTTCATTCCCGTTTTGTGTTTAATATAATAAACACCTGTTAGAGTTAAATTTAACATAAAATGAATAGAAAATAGGCAATGTAGGAATAGTCATTGTAGCATATAGGCATTAGGCAATGGGCGTGTTATGGCTATACTCATATATACAACACAATATTCACCAGAGGTTAGGTTAGCGTTCCTATTGGATGGTAAAATGAAGAATGAGTGTGTTACACGCAAATACCAATGACAACATAAAATACAACAGCAACAAAGATGGAGAGTGAGAGAGCGATCACAGAGTCTGAGCGAAAATGTCAGAGCAACAAGCTGCTAAAAATGGAATGAATGAAAATAGGAGATAAAACAGAGGTGAAAAATAAATGTCTGAACGTCATGCGCGTGTGTGACTCTTTATAAATTTTATTTTATTTAATTTTGGTTATTTTCTCTTTGTTTTATGGAAGTGGGTTTTGTTCTGGTTCCTTACTTAAATAGTTTTCAGACCCTCAGTGGAGAAACTAATAAAGCTACTCGCCTAATCTTTGAAGTGCGGGAGATACCCGTAGCGGGAGTGAAAGTTTAGAGGATGTGCTCGCGGTGATGGTTAGGAGCTTAATGAAGTCTGAGGCAAGTTACAGCTATAACTGCAGAGTTGTGAGGCAAATAAAATCTACTAAAAATAGTGACGACACAGTCCGCCTAACCAATCACAGTGCAGCAAGTAGAGACTGAAGTATGTAGAGAAATTAAAAATAATCAATTTCTTCCATTGGAATCTAGTAATTTATTCTTTATTTTTTCTCTTAACCGTACCCCTTGAATGATATGGTTGTGAGTCATAAGCCTCCCCCCCCTGTTTTTAATCCTTATTTACCTATATTATTTAATCCTTATTGACACTTTTGTAGTTCATTACTGATTAAACATAAATATATGTATATATTTATATACCCCCTCCTGCCAGGTCATTAAACAATCATGAAGTGTGCAGTACAACAAACTAGCGGATACAACAAACTACATTAGCAATTCTCAGTTATTTCTATCTAATTAGTTCTTCATTTGTTTAACTAGATAAATAAGGATTAAAAAAACAGTGGGAGGGGGGGCATAGATCTTAAGAATATCTTAGATAATACGAAATGAAAATAGTATCGAAGACTATATAGCTTTGATTTAGAACGATCCAATAGTGTTTAATTTAATCCTTCTATAATATTTTCAAGATCTATGATTTTAAACGCATATTGTCAAAAGTCATAACCCTACTAGTTGAGTAATCACAAATCAGTAAGCTGGGTATAACGTTTTCTTTTGAACCAAAGGCTATATTGATAACATCAATAGAAAATTAAAAAGTGTCTATATAC
Source organism: Caprella mutica (assembly GCA_947561585.1). Taxonomy (NCBI): domain Eukaryota; kingdom Metazoa; phylum Arthropoda; class Malacostraca; order Amphipoda; family Caprellidae; genus Caprella; species Caprella mutica. The sequence goes on along the minus strand of CANNZV010002679.1, from coordinate 19,866 downwards.
GGCTTTTAAAATATACGTGACATAGCAAATAAGTTGAAATGGTAATTATAACTTCCTTATGTGTACTGAAGTTTGAATAACTGTGTGTTTAATAAAGTAGCTTTGTTGGAATATTATTTTCCTTTGAACATATTGAGTAATCCAATATTTATATAGTAATTACTGTAAAAATGAATTTCCGTAACGCCGTTTTTTATAACTTAATTAAAATGTGTTTATAACTAAATAATATTTCTTAAAAGTCAGAAAATACATAAACTCCCATCAAGTGACTGGCAGTTTTACCGACACCGTTCAAAGTATTTCTTCACAGGGTTTGTCAATCCTTCTGAGTTTTATTTTGTCAGTCAAAGTAGGTGATTGACTTTTTTTCTGACATTGATGTTGCGGTCTTTTCTGTTGGAAGTGGTTGCAGTTTGCTGTATTTCTATTGTTTTTTGGCTTGGGGCTGGAACATTTGGTTGGGGCTTATTCAAGAAGGTCTGTTTCTGTATTTTGCTCCTATCAGCGATCAATCGTGACGCTACTAATATCTTGTTTTTCTCCATTTATAACAGTACATATCTAACTAGTTCTATATTGTAGAAATTGTATTTAAATGACGGAAATCATTCACTTTGATAGTGTGCAAACAAAGGGATATCGTTACTTATCTTATTGTTGTAGGAATTCAACAGAATTTGAAAGTGTTGGGGAATACTGCAATAATAATGATAATCTCATCCTATTTTATTGTTGCTATCGGGTCTCCAACCATGTAATCTCTCATTAATAAGGCAATGTTATGCATTTTCTTTATTACTAGGTCAGGTTGGGGAAAGGATGTTTAGAGTAAATCAGTAAAGCGAAAACGAAACTGGACTATAATTAAGAAACTCTGACTAAACTTTTCGAGTAGTCTTTTCTTTAGTTAATTTGAGTAAAAAATGATTAGTAAAGAAATTAATTATAGATTTTAATAAACTTTGATTTAGATCGAATAAACATCTATAATACTCCCCGAGGGGAAAGAACTTCGACTACGAAATCTGTGACGTACAATTAAAATCCGAAGCTATGGCATCTGAATACAAGAAAATGTTTTATTGGATTTTTTGTACGTTATTCCGAATTAAAAATGAAATTCAAATAAATTCTTCTTCCACAGATTCTCTTGACAGCGTCACGACAAACACGTCATTGCTGACAAGACTAGCTAGGAATAGAGGTACGCATCAACTCGTAATTCTCAAACAGTAACAATTCATATTTCTACTGGGTCTTATTTATCATATATATAAATTAATACAATTAATTTCGAATACAGCACATGTTAATTGCAGCCCGGTGATTGACAGTTCAAATCGATACCTACTGATTCATTTCATTAATTTCAATTACGAATTTTTAAATTAGAAAGATTAAAGATATCATTGTTCCAAACTTCCTACATTCTAGCTATTATGACCACCTCTTCTTACTTTTTCAGCCACCGCCTCCACCTCTTCTTACTTTTTCAGCCTCCACCTCCTCTTACTTTTTCAGCCACCGCCTCCACCTCTCCTTTCTTTTTCAGCCACCGCCTCCACCTCCACCTCTTCTTACTTTTTCAGCCACCGCCTTCACCTCTTCTTACTTTTTCAGCCACCTCTTCTTACTTTTTCAGCCACCGCCTCCACCTCCACCTCTTCTTACTTTTTCAGCCACCGCCTCCACCTCTTCTTACTTTTTCAGCCACCGCCTCCACCTCTTCTTACTTTTTCAGCCACCGCTTCCACCTCTTCTTACTTTTTCAGCCACCGCCTCCACCTCTTCTTACTTTTTCAGCCACCGCCTCCACATCTTCTTACTTTTTCAGCCACCGCCTCTACCTCTCCTTACTTTTTCAGCCACCGCCTCCACCTCTTCTTACTTTTTCAGCCACCGCCTCCACCTCTTCTTACTTTTTCAGCCACCGCCTCCACCTCTTCTTACTTTTTCAGCCACCGCCTCCACCTCTTCTTACTTTTTCAGCCACCGCCTCCACCTCTGTCCAAATCTCTACTCCCACTACTGAAGTAATTCCAGGAGTCTACTGATCTGCATGATGGCCAGAGCAACGCACTTCTTCTGGCCTTGCAGGCATATGTGTATATATATATATGCTCAAGGTGCACTTCAGAATATAAAACGAGACAAATGAAAATTTGTCCTGTATTTAGACGATAGAGACTCAATACAGGAAAATAAAGAGAATATCTTTTAGCACCTAGATAAGCTCTGCCGAGTGAGTGAGTAGAGTGTAGTAGCTACATTGTAGTCAGGGTTGCCAAGGATTCGGGTTTAAGGTCACCGTTCCCAGATTTTGAAAAGTTTTTTATTATTGAAGCTGCGGTTGTGAAACTTTGTACACATATATAAAATGAATTCCAAGATGTTTTTGTGTCATGACATTTTTTCGATTCGACCCTTAGAAAACGAGTTATTCGAATTTCGAACAGTGTGTAAATTAATAAATGGATACTACAATTTTGTAGCTATGACATTTTGTTTTTTTCCATTCGATTCTCCACAAGATTCTCTAAAAACCAAGGTACCCTTTTTTTGATTTTTCGAATTGGATTTCAAATTATTGAAATTTTTAGTGAAAAAAAAAAAATTGAAAAAATGTAAATTTCAAAATTCAATATTTTGAAAAATAATTCGATTAAATAAAACTTTTCCAGAGTTTGTGAAGAATTCCGGGGAGAATCGAATGCAAAAAGTCGCAATGCCGTAGCTTCAAAATTGTAAACGCCTTAGGCTTTTGAATTACAAGATTTTTAGTTCTCTGAACTAATAGAAAATCACATTCAAAGTTTGATAATCTGACACGCTGTATACGACTCCTGTGAAGGTTTGCGGGTAACTGAGGGCATACCCACAGTACAATGATAGGGGAGTAGACCAATCTCATATGCGAAATATCAAAATTCTAACCGACCAATAGCGTTGCAGAACAGACATACGTCGGGTGACGTCAGTGGCGGAAAAATTTACAACTGTTTACTACGGATCAGATGTATGAAACGCACAAATACAAACTATTTATTATGGCTGATTCAGTATGAAATTCACCTTCCTTCATTTGTATGAATATAGGTAGAATACGTTTAATTTAATTAAATAGAGTTAAAAAAAGTTTTAAACAATTAAAGCAGGTAGCTTTGCTTTCAATACCTACAGACAGGTTAATATTGCCCTAGATGAAATTTGCTTTGCAGATAATAATTCTATTGATTATAAAGTTGAACTATAGCACAACTAATTCAATGAATCACGTTTCGTTAACTATTTAACAATCACGTTCTTTAAGGACTGTCGAGTTCCTAAATATAAGGACTGTCGAGCTCGGCAACACTTAACTTTGTTCCCATCAATCGTGGATTTATAAAATTTTGCACTGTAGCTACATTGGTATGATTAAAGCTATGAACTGACAAAAAAGTCATACAATTCAAACAGTCCTTTTCTAAATATCAATTGTATAAACTATAAATAGCGACTTGAATACAAATACAAAAGTATACCATACCAGTATTAGTCAATAACCATTTGTTATTTTGACATGTACACTTATCCCAGAGATTAATAGGAGGATAATGAAACACCTACATAATATGTACATAACTTTATAAGAGGAGAATGAAACAATTATTATGAGCTCAACTCAAGTTTAATTATTATAGATTCACATTTACCCGAGCGCGATTTGTGAACGTAACAGTTTAGTTAATATCTAAACAGTACACTTCGCTTATTGTGTCTACACTCTGCAATTAGATGAACACTGAGAGACGGCAGACAAATTAATATCAGCATGTTGAAATAAATTAAAATGATATCATATGAATCCCAGAAACATGGTAAAATTGGAATAGAATTTTTTTATCAGAATTACATCAGTTTCTCCTTCATTCAGACAGTTTCAGCATATATCGCATAAACTCTGTGATATTTTATCAACGTCATACTCGGAAAAACAATAATTCTATGGTTAAATTTATTAATAGGGGGCATGACACACGTCCTATTTTCTCAACTTGTGAGTCAAATAACTCATCTCTTCCTTTCAGATGAATAGAAAACAATAGGATATATAAAAACTAAACAGAAAAATTATGGAAAGCTAATAGAGCTAATTACAAAAAATATATTTGTATCTGTTGGCAGCAAATTATTATTTATACAACAGATATTAAATGATAGATGGCTTTTTTGTTTAGTTGATTTGCGTTTTATATTTCTGTAGCTATTTTTTATTTCATTTGATGATGTTTTGAGAATAATTTTTGATAGCCAGTGGATGATAAATCTTTTCATCGCGATATTTCGCTTTATTCACTAAAAGTCTAAAAGTATCTTCAGGCAATTTACAGTTGTAATCTTTCAATTACAGTGACTGAAAATTGTCTGAAGTGAATAAAGCGTAATATCGCGATGAAAAGATTTATTAAAAAAAATTATTCTCACAACATCACCAAATGAAATTAAAAATAAATACAGAAATATAGAACACAAATCCATCAAATCAACTGAACAAAAAAACCATCTATCATTTAATATCAGTTGTATAAATATATATCAGTATAACTATATATAAGGTAACAAGTTTTCATTTATACATGTTTCATTAAATAAAAGATACAGTTCGGTTGATATCAGTTTTAATATCAACCGAACCACATCTTTAATTTAATGAAACATGTATATCAAACTGAATATTGAAACAATAAAAAATGATAAGCTAATTAAATATAAATATGAGATCAATATCATAGCTGAATGACAATTCAACAATTTTTCATTCAACAATGAAAAATAAATATGAGATAAATATTACAAATGAAAATTCAACAAAACGGTTAGAAACTAATTAAATGTAATACGAGAGCAATTTTACAGCAATATCGATACAAATAAAGTGAAAAACTATAATAAAATATCAAATTAGAGATCAATATTATGAAATATATCAAAGCAAACGTTAACAGCTATAATTAAATATAAATGTATATGATAAATATTTAAATATATCTAATGAAAATTCAACTAAAAAAGAAAAGCTAATTAAATATAAATGAATTAGATCCATATAATAAATAAACGAAGATCAATATATTAAAAGAAAATCATACAATAAAATGTTTTCCAGTTAATTTGAAAGAAAGAAATCTAAACCTAAAAACTACACTTAAACGGGACAATTTGAAGATTAATTATTAGTTAACTTCTTCAATTTGTCAGAAGAACTACTAAGCCAATCCATGTTGCGAATTTTGATGCATTGGAATGATCGACATTTTACATAGAAAGATATCAGGTCATTTAAAATGATTTCATGGCAAAGCGTTGGATGAGAGCAATGATTTATGATGAAATTGAAAGTGAATTCGGTGAATCCTTCTAGTGAACAATGACGATCAAAGCAATACAAAAAACTCTTTCATATTGACATATGATGTCTACAAAGGTTTTGTCACAATAACGAAGACCCTAAGAAGCTGATAAATTATCATTCTGTTCATACTCTTTGAAAGAGGTGAACAAATGATAATTCCAGTCTTGGGATCTTGCTAGAATATTGCAACATCCAGTGCATTCATTGAGTGACTTTTTGAACTTTCTCACGTGCGAGTTATTTAACTTCTTAACCAAATAGCCAGCGAAATATGCAGCTGCATTCCTTGAAGAATCCTTCTCTGTCATTCCTCCAACAGTCGTGGACGCAGAGAAGTTCAGAGCAACGGCTATTTCATCTTCTTCAATTTGTAAGACCACTGGTGACTTTTCAGGATACGAAGTTTCCAAAGTTGAAATAGTTTCTTCCAAGTTCTCACTAAAAGAATTGATATTTCTCTGGGTAGATTTCCTTCCACAGAGCAATTACCAGTAGTTGGTGCTCTAACCAAAGATTCAGTGGCAACCTGTGCATATTGACATGCAAACTGGTATGGACTGGGGTATTTGCCTTTATGCCTTATCTTACCAAAGAATAACTCTAATGGGCCTTGGCAAAGTTGGCGAGTGTTTAGAAATTGCAAATTGCATTCTCCAAGACGCTCTGTTAAATCAAGAATAACATTAATGCTTTGAATCCAGCCCTTGATAAAACTTACTCTTCGATTTGAATTCAATTCTTCGAGTTCGTTCAGCCAGCCCAAGCTTTTCTTCAGCTACTTGTAACCAGCAGATTCCAATTTGATAGGACGTCTTAGCTTCACTGAATCTCTTTGATGAGTGGAATTGAGCACAACAAAAATATCATTGAATTTTTTGATGTAAGAACTTGTAGCAAGAGAACTTGGATCCATTTCACCAGATGCTACAAGGTAGTCAATAGCTGCAGAAACTGAATTAGACATTACTTTAACAGCAAGATTTCTTCTCAATCCATATATATGTCTCTTGGAGAGTCTTGGGGCTATTTTGAAGCTGCTTTCACAGTCATGCTGGTAAACCTTCTTGATGTGGTCCCACTTTGCAGTACCAAAGCCTCCAGGAACTACAACATTACCTTTTTCCAAAAAGTTACGCGAATTCTTTATAAGATGTGGCGGGTCTTTATAAACATAATATGTCTTGTCCAAATGAGTAATTTTGGGAGAAGATGGTGTTGCTCCTAATAATTTGAAGGCACGTTCAAAATTTGATCCTTGATCTGTTGTTATACCAACAACATTGAAACCTTCCTCTTCCATGGCAGTGAGTGCATCTTTCACGACAATTGTTATCTCTGATGACGGCATTACTTTATTAGTAAAGTAATAACCCAATGGGTATTTCCATTTCTTGGTGATACCAACAGCCATAACGACCAAAGCACTAGATGCCACTTCATTCGTTCCTATTTTCCCATTGTCAACAAAGCCATATATAGTTCCAGAAGGCTGATCTAGACCAAGACCTTTTCTCAAGGACATTTCATCCAAAAGGAGGAAGCATCGTTTTTCGTTGTCCGTTTTAGGATTCACCTTCAGGAATGCTGCCCCTTTCTTAGAGATGCCAGGTTTGGTCTTGAGCATTCTTAAACCTTTCATCACAGTCTCAGTTGATGGCAAATGGAATAGTGTTGAGATGAACTTAAATCCCCTTTTAGAAGATCCTATCATTATATTTGTAGCAAGATGTTTCTGCAGTCTGGTATATCGAGGTTTATTGAATCTGTGTTTTAACAGGGCAATTTTACAAAGTTCTGTGAGATTTGTTCCAAGAACCCTGCCAAATCTTTCACCAAAATCATCGACATTCAATCGGGTATAAGAACGGGACTTATTGCTTTTCTTTTGAAGAACCGTTATTTTCTTCCCAGGCAGCCTCTTAACTCTGGCAGTACTTCTCCTCACAATCTTAATTGGAGGTAGGGGCACCTTGAGAGGAGCTGCCAACTGTCAGAAAGAGAATAAAACTTACAGAAACGAGAAAAGAAAATCAATGTTATGAAAATACCTAATTATCTATCAAACTTACAGGTGAAAATGTGCCACAGTCTTCATTCTCAGATTTGACAACCTTGGGTGGACTCTTGAATAATTTGCGACGACAAACCACTTCACTGCCAAGCTGTGAATAAATAGAAAGCTGTTACTTTTTATTCAACTTAGCTAAGTGATAATTGTATCATATCCAAGTAAGAAGTTTGAGAAAAAAAATAATAATTAAAATATGTAATTTTTGATACAGATATACATTATTAGATTTGTAAAAATATGATTACTTACAGATGGAATATCTCCTTTCTTTCCATTTTTAGAATTCATGCCAGGGGAAGCTTTTCTGCTCCTGGTTCCAGATTTTAGCCTGCAGTTGAAACTAAGAGATGTTGAGGCTTTTAACTGGGAAAGACAAATAATAGAAAATTAAAAAGGATGACACAAAATTTTTATGTAAATAAAATAAGATATACCCTAGCAGTTAGACAATTGAAAATATGGCAAACACTTACTTCAGAAGAAAGTAAAACTCCATCAGTCAAGTTTTCTGATTGTTCTTCATTGATAACTGCTTGAAGTAGATGACTGCTATCATTTGTACCAGAGTTATTCTGATAGGATATGGGAATACATCATGGGTTATAGAAATTTTATTCACTGAATACCAAAACAAGTCACCTTGAGAGTTCAATAGAAGTACTATGGGCATGCTGTGATTAGAAATTGAGGTTGTCAAGTTTCTATTGAGAAGAGGATTTTGGATTATTGTAAATTTATCGTCCTGTGATAAAGATTTATCATAAGCTATCATTGCTTTAAATAGGTACTCACATTTGCTTCATGAACTTGGGATTTCTTTGTGTCCACTGGTAGCTCTGGAACAACCACTGGTAGCTCTGGAACAAAAAGAAAGTAAGAAAGTACCAAATTTTTAAAGTATGGCAAAAGTTGCTACTACACTGGCGACTTTTGAGTGGTTAAAAATGTTGAAAAACTTATAAATAATGAGTAAATCAATCATAAAATTGTCACATTGAAGGCTTCAGCATGCAATATAACTATTTTTTCAAGTGGAAAATCTCTCTAGGAAGCCTAAATTCTCCATTATAATGTCTTAAATGTGGCAACCTGGCTCTATTTTCTCCTCATACTGGCTACTTTTCTGGTACACTATAAAACATGGCAAGACCTAAACTCAAATTTTATCCACATCTGAATTAATTCCTATAATAATTACATTAAATTTGCTATAAAACAATATTGGGAATCTCTACGAACAAATTAGCAGATTCTGCAGACTGGTTTTAAGCCAAGCCAACTAAATAGCCAGTCTGCATAATGCATCCCACCGTCCCCTGACTCACAGAGATTTTGATTTGAGGGAGAGTTTGTCAACTCTGTCAAAGGTTCTCAGAAGACAGCAGCAGATTCACGAGTCTTCAGAAACTGGTAAAGTATTCATAGACTTGTAGAGCTCACTAATTCCCATGCTTTGAAGTATGTACAAAATCACCAGTCTACTGGCGACTTTATTGAGATGAAATAAGTTGAAAAACCTTAACAACTAAATCCACATGTCATTTAACTTTGTTTACAAGTCAGAAATCTTTACTAGGAAGCCAAATTTTTCTTCTAAAAGGTCTTAAATGTGGCAACCCCAATCTGCAAAGTGTGACAAATCTGTCTCCAGATTTCCTTTTTTGGGACAATTACTCTCCAAAGATTTTCAAATCTGTATCCAAAATCACCAAATATGACTCAAAATGTCTCCAATAATTATATGTAAACATAGGAATTAATTAGGAAATACCTAGTCATCAAGATCAGAAAAAGATCTTGTTCAGGTAGTAATCTCCAAAGATCTTTGGCGACATGGCCGCGCTTTGCAGTCTGGTCAGGCAACCTAGCTCCATTTCCTCACAAAGCTGGTGAATTTTCTGTCACACTGAAACATGGATTAATTCTGTTTGTAGCTAAATTAATGTAAACATAGGAATTAATTCAAAATTGTTCGTAGCAAAATTAATTTATTTTAAATATAGGAATTAATCGAAATTGTTTCTTCCAAAAATCTCCCATATTCTGCTCCAGTTTGTATTTGGTGCACTGAACTCCTCTGACTTTTTCAAAAATCTGAGAAATAGCTCTCAACATTTTTCATCAATTTGTCTAGTCCTCCAACATTTTTTCAGTTTCCCCTCCAAAAATTAATGATAATATAGGAATCAATACCTAAATATCCTCCGACATTGCAAGAATTTTTATATCTGAGAAATTGAAAATCTCCCGAGATATCATTGGAATTTACCACCAAATACAATCTGGATTCTGCTAAGTGCTAACTAGCAGATTCAGAATATCCCTCAGCCCAGTCTGCAAAGGGTGGCCAGGCTGTATTTCATGGTAAATTCCACTGACTTGTCAGTGGAATTTTTCTCCATTGAAAATAATATTCTGGCAAAGTCGGTGGATTTTTAGTTATTTATTCCTATGTTACCATTAATTTTCGCTTTTGGTGGAAAAATGGGTAAAATGTTGGTGGATCAGCTAAATTACTGGAAATTCATGGTGGATTTTTTCAGCTATTTTAAAAAGTCAGTGGAATTTTGTGCTCCAAATACAGACTGGAAGTGTGGCAAATCTGTCTCCAAGATTTCCATTTACAGTTTTTTAAGACAATTTGTCTCCATATCACCCAAATTGCTCAAAATGTCTCCAATTAATTATAAATACATGTTAGCATAGGAATTAAATAGGAAATACAAGTTGAAGATCAGGAAGAGATCTTGTTCAGATAAATTTTAACTCAAAAATAGTCTCCAAAGATCTTTGGTGACATGGCCACACTTTGCAGTCTGACCCTCAGCTAGGTATATCCAGACTGTAGAAACTGTGAAAGTTTTCTCCAAGAAATCATCCATGTTTCAAAGTGTGGCAGGAAAGTTGCCAGTTTAGTGAGAAAATGGATCTAGGTCGCCGCATTTAAGGTACTCTAAAGGAAAAATTTAACTTCCTAGTGAAGATTTTACACATGGTGACTTGAAAACATCCTTATGCTTCATGTCTGATGCAAGTGTAACTCTTTGTTACTATTTTGGGAGTAATTTACTTATATTTACATGTTTTTCAACTTATTTAACCCCTCATAAGTCGCCAATATACTGGCGACTTTGTCCACACTTTGAAATACGGGAAATCATTTAATTTGCCTTTTGTTCTCAATAAAATAGGTACATGTAAATATAGGAGGATATTAAGGATTGTTCGCACGGAAAATGTTGAGAATGTCCCATATTTTGCAGACTGTAGCAAAACTAATGGTAAGTTGGTAACATTGGAATTAATTCAAAAACTGCCTCAGCTGCTCAACAAAATTAATGGTAACCTAGGAATTAATTCAAAGACTTCCTCAGAAATTCTAAATTCTAAAATTAGGCTCAGTTTTGTCTCCGAGAAATTAGAATCTTAGAAAAAAGTTCCATATTCTTACTAATAACTTGATAAGTAATAGCTATAGTTAGAAAACATTAGTACCTACCTGCTGATGGAGATGGGACTGCATCCTTCCTCAGTTTGGTCTTATATGGAAGTCAAAATTTTAGTGAACTGCCATCTAGAGAAATGTGCCTCACATATGAAACAATTTCTTAGTATAGTTGATTCTGATAATTTTACTAAGTTTGGCTTCTTCCTCGATATCAGTTATATCACAAATTTTAACCCACTCTTTGAAATCATGTTTCCTAAAGTTAAAGAAGAGTTTTGAACTGTTCTTTGTAGTATTTTTACAAGATTTAAATGAACATTTTTTTAAGTCGCGTCTTTTCATGTGGGCTCGCGCATCTTTGTTTGTTTACATTTTGAATCATATTATGTGACACTCTGAGCCTGTGCTGTGATTGGTTCAATATTGCTGACGTCACCCGACGTTCTCGAAAAAATAATAACATACAACTGGTCTACTCCCCTATCATTGATTAGTGGCACGTTAGATACCAGATATAGCGAGATAATTAATTATTAAGAATTATAATTGGCTGAGAGTTGGTTTTTAGATTACATATTGACTCCCTACCCCCCGGTCCCCTTTCTCCCTCTCCCCAGGGGGTTAGAGTTACATGAGAGCTCTGATATTTTGCACACACTAATAGAAGGTTGTTCTGTTGTTCCACAACTTCACCTCTCACTGATTCAGTCAATGAGTTTAAGGTGAAGTTGTGTGTGTAGTTACCCAACTTGTCCTCTCAATAATCTGCAGTCTTCTGGCAGGGGGGGGGGGGGAGGTGAATTTGGGTATGTAAATAAAAACGCAACTAATCTGGAATCCTACATATGTTAAAGAAAAATATTTCTTACAGTCATTAGTTACGTAATGCGAATTAGCAATAATTTAATTAACATTATAACTGGTGCCTAATACTGGATTGATTATCATAAAGAAATTTAAAAGCACGAACAAAAAAACAATTACTGCCTCTTGTTATACGTTCACGAATAACAAAATACACTCTATTATTTTTTATATATATTTATCAAACTTTCATTATTGTAATAAATTATCATCGTAATATTCACTCGTTTACCTACCCACTGTTAGTGCAGAAATAATACTATTTTGATATATTTACTAAAACTTATAGGTTCTGGATGTATTCAACTTTTTATAGATACTGATTTAGCAACCAATAATTTACTGATTATTTTTCATAAGGTATTTATGCTTTGAATCTACCTAATAATAGATATGTTTAGATAATAATATCGTGTTGCATTTACTGATAGTTTAGAATTAAATTAATAAAAATAATGTAAATAAAATGAATCAGTTAAAGTAAATAAAATATTTTTAGTGTGTAGTAAATCGGTCATGTCCAATGACACTAGGCATCTTATGCTATATTGATTATTTTAAACCTATGTGAGAGAAAAATAGGTTTCAAAATTTTAGTAATGTATGCGAAGAAAAGCGTGATTAAATATGTATGGTAATGTTATCATAATAATATCCAATAATAAAGAAAATACTGCAATATTATAATGTTATTTATGTATCAAATAATATTGGTATTCCATATTCATTATTAGGAATGTGACAATATGCAGCATAAAATATGCATAATTTTCGACGCAATATGCAGCATATTATTTTAATGCCTGCCTAATTCTGCATATAATATGCAAAATGTTTATGGACATATTTGATGGAATAGAATGCATATTGGAAATATGCATTCTATATACCTAAAATTATTCAACAAAGTGTGACAAATTAATTATTTAATTAATAAAAAATTATGTCAAAATTAATTACGAAATTTAAAATGAAGCTAATCTGTATATAGTTATGTTTTGAATGTAATTGTACTTTGGAGCTTTGAATGGAACTTACAATAAAACGAAGGTGTAGACTTATTTATTTACTACAAAAGGTTTAACTTTTCAAAACAAAATATAACGAACCTATTTCAAATTTAGACTTTTTTGATAGTAAATTAATTTCAAATATACACATTCAATTTCAAACAGTGGAATTGCAATTTATTATTAAATATTATTATTTCAGGATTATAAAAGTGAATCTCCTTCTATTATCTGCTAATGTAGTTTTGTACTGGGAAAACACCCGTTCTAAAGAACAAGAAACAAGAGGAGAAAATGTTTCTTTCAGACAAATTCAGTCATCTAAAATCTAAACCATCATACATTCATATATCACATTCCGTTCATTACTTTCATCATGAATCAAAAATTATTAACCAACTTGTTAGACCAGCGGTTCCCTTAAAGGATCACCAGCTATAAGCAACGACACTAAGTCATTAATGTCGTTGTAGCAGTAATTATATTTCATACTTTTCGAGTTGTACAACTTTCCAAAATAATTTTATTTATTTATTTATCAATTACTATAAACATTTACTAAATACCAAGTGCTATATAAATTTATTAATACATTTGTAGTTGCAATATTCCACCAAAAAACTTTTTAAATTTGAATAATTAGTTTGATTATTTATACTTGAGTCTACAGTTAAAATAGTTTTCTATGCAGGAGTCCCAGAAGAAAACGGCATAAGTTAGACATTTACATGTTAAAAATTGACCAAGAAGTGCATATTTCTCAGTTAGCATATATGCACACGTGCATATTATATGCTATTGAATATATGCAGAAGACTGCATATATGCACAATGTCACATCCGTATTCATTCATAATATAGATACTCTTAAGGTGGGGTTCCAATGCGGCGGCTGAAGCGTCAAGAGCCACACTGCTCGAGCCATACGGCTGCTGACGCGTGGTTCTAGCCACTGATATGATTTCTAATGCTACGGCTGTAGCCGCTCTACAAGCGTCAATTTCACTATTCATATGATGGCAGAAGCACGTGAGGACCTCCTTTTATATCTCATAGAGGAAGAAAACTAAGAAGATTCTTTGTTAATATATTTAGTTTTTGAATCATTACTAAATACAATTCAAATAAACAAAACTCAGTATCAAGTTCCGCTGATTAGTTAATATTCAAGTGCATCATAAATATATCAGTCTACCAGCGAATAGGTACAATTTTCTATGAGCTGGGAGATAAGTAGGCGTTTTCTATGAAATATCTTTTCAAGGGAAGACTAATGTACATGTACGAGATCGAAAACTTGGAAGACATAAATGCAAAGAGCTGCCAGAAATATTATTAATAAAACTTAATGCATGTGATTGTAGGTACAAACAATGATGGTACAAACTATGATCAAAATTACTTGAAGCTATACCTACAGTGTTAAAACAATTTACCTAGCTAGGTATTGAGTGAAATACATTAATAAAGTAATTAAGCATTAGAAAATGACAAAGAAAATACGGTTAGTTTCGATCTATCTTGATTATTACTATTTATTAGGTATCTATAATAATTTACATCTAGGTTGAGGTCTAGACTTTTTTTTTTTTTGAGGTGAGATGTGGAACGAATGTAAGACCTATGTCTAGTACTCTGGCCACTTCCATGACTCTGGCCAACATGACGCTGCTTTGGTTATCATTTTCGCTCTAGAATTAATTAAAATACCTAAATTGAGAACGAATATTCTTTTCTGATAATTTTCGTCTTGTGTTTATTTATTTATTTTATAGGAATTTAAAGATGAATGATAGGAAATTTATATATTGTTTATGCCTATGGAAAGTTCAAAGTTGTTTTTCAAATAAAAACTACTAAAATATTTTGACATAAGTGAATAATAATCTATTAATTATGCGAAATAATTAGGGTGAGTTACGAAATATCGGACAGTTCCACATATAAGAAATCACCCTATATACTAATACACAGTGTGTCTTTGTCTGTTGGTTGGTTGCAAGAAAAATGTCATGCTTTAACATTTAATGTATAGAAAATGAATTACATGCGTCACGAATTGTATATGTTTCGAGCACAAATATTTTTGACAATTACATGCAGAAATATTTTTAGATACAGTTTTTAACAAAAATTCTTTAACAAAGTTAATATTCGTTAATAAATTTTCTTAACTTATTTTTAAAGTAGGTATATTTTTTTATAATAAGTTTTTAAAATTTATTCTTCAGATATATATTTTTATTTTATATAATATTCTACATACACTTTTTTAACAAACATTTTTTTAACATAATTATTCTAGGTATATATTATTTTCAATTTATTTTTATATTTTTTACTATTGATAACCCACTATTTTTAGTATTAGATAATTATCATTTTTAACATTTAAAAATGTGACCTGATACACGGGATTATATTGATACTAGTGTAATTCCCATTAAAATTAATGGATTATCAATAAAAAAATATATATATCTAGAAAATATACTTTAAAAAGTGTACGTAGAAAAATGTGTAAGAAAATATTTATTTAGAAAAAATGTGAATAAAGAAATTTATGCATAGAAAAATATATATGTAAAAAAACATTATGTGAAATAATTATGTTAAAAAATGTTTGTCGAAAATGTGTATGTAGAATATTATATAAAATGAATAAAAAATATATATTTGAAGAATATATTTGAAAATCTGAATTATAAAAAATATATATTTAAAAATATGTTAAAAAAATTGTTAACGAATATTAATTTTGTTAAAGAATATTTGTTAAAAAATGTATCTGAAAATTTTCTGTATAAAATGTATGTAATTTGAGTCAAAAAAATAAAAAATTTGTGTCAGAAAATATTTGTGTTCGAAATGCAATTCATTTTCTAGACATTAAATGTTATAGCGTGACATTTTTCTTGCAACCAACCAACAGACAAATAAACACTGTATATATATAGTATATAGGGTGATGATTTTTTTTTTATTTAATGGAAAAGTATACTTCTATCGGATTATACTATCGGAAACTCGTTATTTAAAACGGGGAAATACACTATAGTAGAAAAATGGAGAGAAAATAGGAGTGTGATGGATGTCATTCTACTCATATTTAATCAACAGTCAACTTTGTCAGTTATTACATTTTACGTATTTGCCTTCCAAATATTAAAAGATAGCTTCAAAAATTACTACTAGCCGCAAGGCTGTGGCGGCTGGACTGCTCCAAGAGCAGTACAGTCGTACAGGATCCAGTCTCTTGCCTAGAGCCGCTTCGGTCGTACGGCTGTTGAAGCTCCATTGGAAATGGGTACATGGGATATATCGGATAGCAGTCCAAAAGCAGAGCAGAGTGGATCGAGCCGCGCATCTCTAGCCGCTTCAGTCGCTGCATTGGAATTCGACAAGGTGGAGCAGCTCTACAACCGACACCTTGAAGTACTTTTTTCAATTGCTAATTATTTTATCAGAATTAAGTAATTTATTTAGTATTAATTGATTATTTTTTTATTATTAATGTATTTATTTAGTATTAATTTATTTATTGTGTATAAATTTATTTATTGTGTATAAATTTATTTATTTTGTATAAATTTATTTATTTTGTATAAATTTATTTATTAAGTATTAATTAATTTATCAATAAATGAATTAATATTAATTAATTTATTAATATTAGGTAATTCATTTATTAATATTAATTAATTAATAATAATGATTTATTTAACAATAATAATTCATTTATTATTTATTTATTAATATTACTTCATTTATTAATGTTAATCAATTTATTAATATTGACTGGAAACACTTCCAAAGATACCTAAATTACCAGCAAACTTTGTCTGTTATCGCGCTTCACATATTTGTCTTCCAAATATTAAAGAGAGCTGTAAAAATTACTACTAGCCGCAGCGGATTGACTGCTACTGGGGCGACTCTAGCCTTAGTTGCTTGAGCCTCTGGCCTAGAGCCACTTCGGCCGTACGGCTGTAGAAGCTCCATTGGAAAGGGGTACATGGGATATATCGGATAGCAGTACAAAACGAGAGCCGAGCGGCTTGAAACGCGTGACTCTTGCCGCTTCAGCCTCCGCATTGGAATCACACCTTTAGAAGACAATATACGGGAGGGAAAATATATATGGAAAAAATAGTGAACGATAGGTACACTGAGAAAATAAATCTATATTTTAACGGTGTACTAATATATCTTTGTTAACTGCTAATTTATTATATATAACAAATACTATTTGTGTCTAGTTTTAATTCAGTTAAGGGTACGGTTACTATGGATGCGTATTCGAGCGATTTTTCGCACTGACGATATCGTCAGAACTGATCGTCAGTGCGAGGTGGTTACACTGAATGCGATTTCTGATCGTCAGTATATTTCTTTTATAAAATAAGGAAATGATTGTAAGGTTTATAGAGTAAACTAATTATATTCTAAGGTTTTATTCAATTTCTGTGAAATAACAGAATAGCTATTAATATACGATTTTAATTTTAAGACTAGATTGATGGAATTGAGTTGTTGTCAGCAGGTGAACGGAGATGAGGGCCGCTGGCGTAGACCTCCACAGCGATCACCTGTAAAAATGGAAAATATAGGCAATTAAATATTGGTTTCTACTATTGTGTTAATATTGAAATGATTTTTATAGTCAGTATAGTATATGAATGCAGATATTATTGAACAGATTGCTCTATTGGTACCTTTGAACTAAGCAAGCCCAGCCAACAATCGTAAAGAAATATGTTCAGGCTGCACCACTCATTTAACGGTAACTGTGGGAAAACATATTCTATGATTGAGTATTTAATTATAGTAAATAGTAATGATTTTACAGTTTGTACTCTTGTATTTTAGGGTTTCAATACTGAAATGATTTAGTTAAATAGTTATATAGTTCGGGTTTAAATACCGAAATAGATAGTGATATTGTTCGGGTTTAAATATCGAAATAGTTAGTGATATCGTTCGGGTTTAAGTACCGAAATAGTTATAGGTAAATAGTTTTATAGGTAATAGCGGATAATTTCTGGCAAGTAATTTCGTAGTTTTAAATGTTATAATGGGAAAGGAATAGTTTTAAACGTGGATAGCTCAATAGCACTGAACTTGACCAGTTATTAGGCTTAGTACTTGCGCACTATACATTCAACGGGAGTTGCCGTAGATGCCCAGCGTCACCCCATTTCGTCACTCGCTCCGTGGTACAGCTATCTACTCCATGTTGCTGGTTAGATGAGTTATCCTAACAGAGTGCAGCATCATCACAAAGGAGAAAGAGTAGTGCAAACGGAATTTAATGTATTTAGTAGATTCTACTATTTAGTGATTTGGTATTTTGAAGACGGATTTAGCATAATTGGATTTATGGTAATTTAATGGTTGATAGTTTTCACTGGTTGGTGCTGTTTATTCCTGGTATGGACGGTCCTATGTACCTCCAGGTACATATTTGTTTATTTTGTGGGTAATGGCTCTCTGCTTAGTTGTATCTCTGTCTTTCATGATTAAGTAGCTTTGGACGGGACTTAGAAACATATTAGACAAGAGAGAGCTCTGGCAAGTACTATCGCCTAAACTGGTCAATGTGTTTTTATTAATCAAATAAAAGTACTGTCAGAAATCTCCCTAAAATATGGTTAGAAATTTTATTTTCTATATTTCTTTCCAATTAATTTTGGGGTCTAAACTATGTTTATTTGATATAATGTTCGGGAGGAATTAAAAACCTACCCTACTAAACAGCAACAGCAATCGAAAGTAAGAGAATTAAACACAAAAATTACATAATCTGTCGCTAGTCGCATGAAAAAATCAAACTCATTTGAACGCTGAAGTTGTTCTGACGACTTCGTACGTTTTCTGACGACTAAATCTCTGCCACTGTAACCACTTCCATTGGAAAGAATGAGTTTTATTTTCATCCGATTTCATCAGAAGTCGTCAGTGCGAGAAATCGCTTGAATACGCATCCATAGTAACCGTACCCTAAGGCGTGAGTGCATGTACGTACGAATGATCTTGTACAGTCACTTTCATTGACGATTTTATCGCACGTTATAACTCATGATTACAACAATAGCTATAATAATTATTTGTGTTGCTTCCAGCTTTGGTTAAATAGGAGGTTATAATTAGAAAAATTATTTAGGTTCTAAATTACTTTCAACCAAGGAAGTATATAATCTTTATATTTTGAATGAGCTAGTTATATATATTTATTATACGATGCAGATAGAAGTGCAATGTGTTTATTCTATTATTAGGTTCAGGTAAAGGAATAAGCTACATAGTTAGCTAGGTACGTATGAAAATGTATTTTTTTTTTTCAAGTTTGCGTGTACGATATAATTATTGAGGTTAGTATTATTATTACTTAAGTAACAGTTTGTCAGATGGTATTCAATTTTTGCAATAAAAATTAACATTTTTTGACAATGCAATTAATCTTTAAACATAGATCACTAAAAAAATAAATAATATTTTTTCAATAATACTTGTATACTCATTATTACATGTATTACGTACCTTAATAAATTCATCATTCCATTAGAATTTTACGTAAAATAATTTCTATTGATTGTATCTCAGTTCGTATGTACTAGCCATGATATAACTACTCTATAAAGTAGTTATATCTAAATTGAGACTAAAATTAGTGTTTTCTTTAATAAATAGTCTCAGGGAATTTTTTTTAAGATATTAGACATGATTTGGAACATTTATGAACATATGGGGATTAATGAAACGAAGAAATAATAGCTCTCAAATGTATTTCAACTTGACTAAATCAGTGTGCGTGACAAACTAACTAACTACAAACAAAGAACGCAATACTATAATAGAAAACTTCCTCTAAGAAAACTTATCAGGGGTGACTCAAGAAATTATTAGACATGAATTAAAGTTGATTTTAATAGAATTAATAACATCGTGAATTAATATATTTTACATGTCATAAATTTTTATAGGTAGATCACATAAATATAACTTTAGTGGTCATTTTCCTTGAAATAGCATGGTTATCATACCATGCTAGGGTCACGCAGCTAAATTGCGGCCC